>PVKE010052436.1:0-10331 GCA_004027555.1 Craseonycteris thonglongyai
GAGAAAAATCCAGTTTCCTTATGTTATGAAATACATGACATAAAGCCTACTAACCAAACAATCCTTTATTTTGGCAAATTTGTAGACCACAAAATATTATTGTAAGCTGCCACTACTCACAAGGGAGATTTCATGGTGTTACAGAGCAAATGCCAGGGCTCTGTGGAGTAAAAAAAATCTATTTTCAGCTGGGATTCTCAGCCAGAAGTGTCTTCCCACTAAGAAGAGTATGAAATGCCTGCCATCACCCTGACTCCTGACCACTGGATTCTCATTTCAAAGACATAGAAGCAGAGAGGTAAAGCATGTCAACACCCTCCAGCCAAAAACCACCAAGAGCACATCTGCAGTTGACAAGTAGGATGTATTACTTACACGTTGCACGGAGGGAGAATGCACGCCAGAGGGAACTCTTAGCATCTCAGTAATAGAGAGTTAGAAAGAACCAAATAACAGGATATAGGCTTTGATTGGGTAATTTGGGGGAGGGTCTAGAGAAGCATGGCTTTGTTCTAGATTGGATGCTGTCAGAAAGCATGAAGAATTCTATGATTAAATATCTCAGTAGTAATTCCTGCCTACAGGTAGACAAAGCAGAAATAAAGCTGTAATTGCCAAATAATTATCAGTCACTCATAAATGGTAATCCTGGCAAAGTACAGAGAAAGCTCATGCTGGACAGGAATATATATTGTTCTTGGACACACTGGGTGAGAATCATTGTCAATACCTTTGTGCAGAAGACTTTGATATTGATTTCAGAAACCCACAGAATAATATTTTAGCTATGCATAACTGTATCTCGATCTCATTCTAGACCATGGCTCTAAATATGTCACTCAAGGTATTCTGTCCTCTTCAATAATGTTGAAGTATCCTTTCTGTGATGATTTCAAATAGTTACCTGGGATAAGCACTCTTCCTGACTACTGATGGGTAGAAATATCTAAGTATTTGCTTGCTTTTCAAATAACCAGTGGTGAAGGAACAGTTTCTCTTCTCCCAAATTGGCCTCAGACTGATAATTTTGTAAAATACAATAAAAATTAATTACTGGTAAAAAAAATGTTTTTAAAAGACACAAAACCCCAGCCCCATTTTTTATTAGAACCAACAGAAATATAAAAACTGTCAAATTGCTATAAAAGTTTCTATATATAGCCTTACTTTCTATATTTATCTTGTCACAAACCCAAGCCTGTGGACAGACCATGACTAGCAGTTTTTTAAATTAAATTAAAGCATTCTAATAATACAAATTAGCTCTGTCTCAGAGCACTGCCCATTTTAAAGTCACATAGCATGCCACAAGGTAGAATAAAAAAAATAAAAATAAAAAAAGAGGTATAGTCATACCTTGGTACTGGACTGCTTTGAAATTCATCAAATTTGGTACTCAATGCATTTCGACACAAAAATTTTATCCCAGTACTCATTGCTTGTTTGGTACTTGTCATACCTCCTAGAACCAATTAATGCAATGAGCACTGAGGCATTCCTGCATTATTTCTTATGGGAAAATGTTATCGGGTACTCATCATTTTTGGTGCTCATTGTGCCTCCTGGAACCAATTAATAACGTGTACCAAGGTACCATGGTAAGTGATTCCACTGAGTAAGATGGAAGGCCTTGTTATGAACCCTTCAACCTTTGTGAAAAATAAATCCCTGTAGCTATTCCCTGTGAGCAACAGCTTCAAAGGACACATGTAGAAAATCAGATCGCTGGAATCCATCTATACTCATCTAAAATTAACTTAATCAAAATTATTAGATTTCCAGTCCAGGTAGGGCTTAAAAGGCCTTCCATACCAGGAGACTTGACTATGACTCATTAGGCAGTGATTGTCCTATTGGTATCTTGAGGCCAGAAATGGCTGTACTTTCTACTATGACACCTTAGATTTGATTATAATCCCAGAGCCTCCCAGGGCAATGGCTTTTTAGCCCATCAGGTTAGTCCTCAGGCATCTATGTTCTTAATATCCCTGATTCCCTTTTTAGGTCAAGATGGTCAAGTTAAAATCCCTACATAGTAAGTTAAAGAAGCAAAAAGGGTTTAGGAAACAGCTAAACTGCTAAATTTATTTACATCAATTAAAGTGTCTACTTCATCCCTGGTAAGGGCTTATCCTGTCCAACACAACTGTGTAATTTTAAGAACTCATCCCTAGCTTAATGAAGTAGCTACTGGTGTCATCCTTCCAGTTTGTTGATCTGCTCTCCAAGCCCCGCTTCTCTTCCTGCCATCATCTGCATTCTTCCTCCACAGCTGCTGGGATCTGGAAACTCTAGAAGAGACTTCCATGTCTCATACCCACACAGTCAGCACTGCCAGTCCTCCCCTTTTCTTTGATCAAGCTGAAGGCCTGGGCTACTTTTCTCTGGTTTGAAATAATCCCATTCATAAAATCTCTCCACAACATACTCCCCTCAACTATAGTTTTTTAAGTTAAGCACAATTCATACATATACACACACTTTTAAAATATATTTTGACACTTAAATGTCATGACAAATTTAACATCTTTGAGTTCCATGAGGATTGTTGACAGTGATTATTCTTTTAGTGCTTGGCCCACAACTGATTTCTTAAACTACCTTAAAATTAATTAATTAATTAATTAATTAATTAATACATCAAAGAATGAAAAAAATGAATACCTATGGTATAATGTACACACACAGTATATCTACATATATATGATGCCAAAAGTTAACATTATATCTTTAAAATGAGAAATTAAACAATTCTAATAATGTTCAGTCATACTTTATATCTATTTCCCTCTTCCTTTTAACAACTTGTTATTGACCCAGATTTCTGTATTAGTGATCAGATAATCTGACATGTAGAGTAAGAAAAATATTAATTGATACATCAGGTTTAAAAATCACTGTGACAATCCATTAAAACAACATTCTGCCTTTTGTTTTCCTTAAACAGATTTTCAAGCCAATATTCCAAGTTTCAAGTCTTAACTAACATAAAAAGTACATAATTTTTTTATGCTATAAAACTAACACTGAATTAAGTTTTATACATAATGTTTTACTTAAAAGTATAAAACACTACCTTTTATAAAATTTATTTCCATTTATATCTTAGTAGAATTGAATCAAGCTCTTTCAGTGAATAAACTTACTAAGTCTTCCAGAAAGTGCCTTTTAAAAATTTTTATTCAATGACTTAGTTAATTCAGATCTATTCAACCTTTGTGTAGAATGAGAAAATTTTGAGAGATTCCTTATGTCTTCCCCAGAGCATGGTCCAACTAAATATGAAGGTATGGACCCTAAACTAATGGAGTCTAACTTGGAGAGTCAGTTCTGCTGTACATGTTCTATTGTGTTTCATGTTCTGGCTCTTAAAATTCTATAGAACATGAGGCAGACAGGACTAAAAAATAAATCCTAAAAAAAGGAACTCATCAGCATTTGGTAATATATATGGTATCATAACTCTTTTGGGTTGGGCTTATGTGCACAGAGAGAATAGTAAATTGTTCACAGTATTGATGGAGGACCAGCCAAGGTAGAATAATTACAAGTAGGAATGTAAGGAATAGTTTGAGAACTCTTTGAAACAGTGGCAAAACAAAGGGAAGAGCTCTGAACTCCCAAGAAACAGCAGCCTGGCAACCACTGAAATAAAAAATGGTTGCTCTTTTTGAATAAGGATTAGGAGTCAACTGTGGGTGAAAGAGACATAAACATCGATGTACTTTTCAAATAACATCAGAGATACAAAATAAATAAAAATATTTCACATCTGCAGAGTGTGTAAAGAAGAGTTAGTTACCATTGGCTTCGATCACAAAACTGAAGATCAATATATGGGTATTTTACTTGAAAATTAAAAAAAAATAATAATAATAATCAAAGCCACCATCCAGAGAGAACTATATCTCGCATTCATAAAATAATGCTGTTTGAACAAATTCTGACACAGAATCTTCTCATTTCCCCTTTTAGCATTCTGTGGGGAGGTGAAAGAATGCTTTCAAAATACTTTCTTTTAGAAGATAGCCAAAGTTTCCACATAAGAAGTGAAATATTACCATTTTGGTAGGATATGTTTCTTTAGAAAGTTTTCAGAATGCTTTGAAAAAAATAAGGAAATAAAACTCCTCAATGTAATGCAAGTGAAAATATAAGCAAAAAATACTAAAGTAGTTATCTAGGGTTTCTTGGAATAATGTTGTCTGCACATCAAAATGAAGCCAAAGCATACATCTTTGACCACAAAATGTTTTCTACTGCTTCTTCCTGAACTTAAAGTATAACAAGGAGGCATCTTTTTACCTCTACCTTCCCAACTATGCTGAAACCATGCTGCACTCCCAACACCTGCAAACATACGCACACAAAAGGGAATGAGTCTTACCAGACCATCACAGTTGCTAATGGCAACAGAAGTTCCTGGAATGTCCATGATGTCACCAACGTAAGCACAGTTAGTCTGCAAAGGCTCTTTTTTCCACATTCTTTCAGAAGCACTTCCTGGTTGACGATCATTAACATGGTGGGTTATATTCCCAGGCACCAGAGGTGTCTCATGCCATTCCACAACAGCCCCAGGAGCTATGAGCTGAGTGTTGGGCTTCAGTCGCAGGTGAAAAGCTCTTCCAAATGCTGTGATGTTAAAGAACAACTGCTCAGAGTTGGAGGACACGTCCCTTGTTGACCTCTTTTTGTGATTTGTAGAAAGAATGTGGGAGAGATAGTGTCCTTCTAGATTTGTGCTGACTGGAGTGACCAGCTCATATTCTCTCTGTCTTTTTATTGGTGAATCTGTGGAGTGAAAAACAGAGTTGTAGAACCCTGCACAGAAAGAGAACACAGAAGGACATATATCATAGGCACCTTGTGCCCACCTCACAAGACTGAACCTCAACTTCTATAATAAGTATATTCCTGAATCATCCCATAAGTATCAAATTTTGAGACCTCGAATCATTTTTCAAATGCCCTTAGGTAACTCTGTGTCCAAAGAACCTTTCTTAATTTTTTATAAAGTCTATTACAGTGTGAATGTTCACATCTTATTTATATGTTGGAGAACATGAATATAAGTTTTCATAAACCACATCTGGCTTGCTTATAAGACATGATCGCAAGTAATTTATCATTGCTTAATGAACACCTGCTATAAGATTTAACAAAGCTGCTATTATGTAGAAGACATTTTTTCTTATTTTTATAATTTTCCCCTGGAAGAATCCTAGAATTTATGCTAATTAAAATAGCTACTTTATATTGCATCTACCATAGCCTTTAATTTATACACTGTAGCTTATGGTGCTGTAGTTTATACACATTTTTTTTCCATCATAACAACCCTAACAATCAAACTTCAGAGATGAGGAAACTGAGATTCAGGGGGTATGTGTCCAAGCTCAAGTAACGGTGAGGATGCAAGTTGTACTCCAAAGCCCATACACTCATTCTGCTACATTACATCATATCTCATAAATCACAGAATGTTTTCAGAAAATGGGGAATGGGGAAAAAAGAAGAAATAATAACTTACAATTGAATATACAGGTACTAGTTAGTCAAGGGCAAATGGCATTGTCATTTTGCACTGTTTTCTTTACATGGGACAGATACTCATTTGAATATGAAAGTGTATCTGGGGTCCAGCTAAAAACATGGGTGGGCCACTCACATGTTAAACAGAATTTTATAATTAGAACTTAAGTCCCCTAGTCTAGTCAATGTGAGTGTTGTGTCTGCTAAGCTGCACACATCCCTGAGAAAGATAACACATTGAATGAAGCATTTATCTCCTAACAGAAATGATTTTGAAGGCTGAGCCCAATGGACACTGAAGAAAATGAGAGGGCAACAGGATGAAGAAAGAAAACATGGAAAGAAAAGTCTGACA
The DNA here is from genome assembly GCA_004027555.1 of Craseonycteris thonglongyai. Taxonomy (NCBI): domain Eukaryota; kingdom Metazoa; phylum Chordata; class Mammalia; order Chiroptera; family Craseonycteridae; genus Craseonycteris; species Craseonycteris thonglongyai. Next base: position 5,891 of record PVKE010052436.1, read on the forward strand.
ACATGAGTTAAACAGTTTCCCTCCTTCATAATTCTTGCCTAAGACTAGTGCTGCAGTGTGTTAAAGTACTCTGGAAAAAAATTAAATTATTCCCAAACACTGCTCACCTATAGAAACTACATGTGTGTCATCCAATAAATTAGAGTATGAAAGCTATAAATGAACATATAATCTATGCCTCTAAGGTATCTTTATAGAGTCACTATGTTTTCATTATTGTTCTGCTTTTTAAATACCTCAGTGTGTAAAGTACCAGAAGACAAATGAAGGCACATGGAAATTTCTTGAGTGCATGTTTATTATTATGATTATTATTATTATTATTATTATGCCACATACAATGATCAATGAATTTAAACAAAATACCCCTCTTTATTAAATGCATAGGGTAAGTAACACAGTTCTCAATATTTACTAGGCAGAGGAGTGAGGACTGCCAAATCCAAGACAAGTGAAGACTGGCTCCAACATGGGAAACAGAAGAAGCATGATCCCATCTTCATAGGCACTGTATATCACAGTCAAGCTCCTACACTAGGCATTAGTATAAGCAAAGCCACAGAGAGTGGTCTTCCTTTCAACCAATTCTCTGGTGAATATGTCCATAAATTCTGGTTTAGAGAAAAAAACCCAAATTTAAGGGAAAGAACTCAAGTGTCACAGAAGCAGAGTGATGGAGGGTAAGGTTTCCACAGTAAAGGATGAATCAGTGAGTCTCTTAGATGTGGACTTAGATAAAACTTACCCCAAAATTAATTTCTTGAAAATAAGAACACTTCATTCAATTTATTATCCCCAGTATTATCTAACAGAAAATTTTATACATGCCAGGTCTCTTGTCAGTAGATTTTTAAAATATGTATTAAGGGGGGAGCCGGGATGGCTCAGTGGGTTAAGCACTCACTTTGCAGCGCTAGGGACCGAGGATCGAATCCCGGCCCTGGCCCCAGCCCTGGCCCTGACCTGTGTGGACCCATGTGCTGAACTGGGGAGTTCCCCCAGGTCAGTTCTCTCTCTGTCTCTGTAACTATCTCCTCTCTCTCTCTCTCTCTCTCTCTCTCTCTCTCTCTCTCTCTCTCTCTGTTAAAAAATAAAATAAATAAATAAAATATGTATTAAGGTAGCAATGCAGGAAACTAGAGAATCCTTGCTCTATTCTGTTGCACACTCTGACTTACTATCCAAAGCCCGTGAGCATCTAGCTATAGCAGTAATCTCCATTGTAAGTGCTCCTCTAAGCATCAGTTCTCTGTTCCATGGGGAGGAGAAAGCAATGTTTAATTTTCAAGTATGGATTTCCCATCTCCGCTGAAGAGAATTCATACAACCGAAGTCTAGACAACATACTAATACCTGGATTAAGTGACTAAAGAACTAGAAATTTTTAGAAGAATGCAAGAAGGCTCCTCCACCCCCAGGAGGATACCCAGAGCCTCACGCTTACAGTAAACCATACATCCCAAACGCACTGGGACAGTTCCATTTTTCCTATCAGACAATAAGTTCTGAATTCTTATTCAAAATAAAGATGGTGTATTTCTACAGAGCTTTGTCTTCTCTAATACTAAATAATAAATCTCCCTTAAAATGTACACATAAGAAACATTTCTGAAATTAAACCCTGAATGAGTCATTTTCCAGTTGGAAATTAAGGCAATCAAGGGAAAAGATGCATTTAGTAACCCCCAAAGCTACCATCCCCTTGATGGTAGTTAAGGATAGTGGAACTGACAAAGGAGCTACCTGCTCACCTGCCACTGATTAGCACAATAAATACCAAGTGTGCTTTGTGCTCTAGAATATATCATTCCTAGTTCTCACAACAGTCCCAATAGGTAGATACTATTATCCTTAGTTTATAAATGAGAAAGCAGGCTTAGAATGCCTGACACATAGCCAGTGTGGAGCCAAAGGAAAATTTCACTGTTGATCATTTGATGCTAAAGACCATGTTCCTATGTGATTTTTCACATCAGATTAAATGAAACATCTTGCTGTCAATTTCTAATTTAAGATCTGACTTACAAAAGAAAACCACCACAAGAATGATGACGTTCTGCCTAATTACAACCAGTCAACCAACTTTTCCTCTTGTGTAGCTTCAAAATTTTCTGTAAAAAGCTCTTAAATTCTCAGTTTGGGGGAGAAAAAAAAAAGAGTGGTGGGTAAAGCTCAAAGCTATCAAAAATATTTAATCTCAGATTACAATCACATAAGAAAACAAAATTTGGCTGCATTTAGAAAGAACACATTTCATAGGCCAAAATACTTTCACAAAGCAATAAAGCCTATTGTTAAAGAATGCACTTACAGTATCAGAAAGCAGCAAGTTAAGTCAACATATAAATGTGAAAAAGTTCTTTATTTTTCTTTAGGTTTAGTTTCCTCATTTAACAGGAGATTAATAATAGTCCCAACCTCATATGTGAGGTGAGAGGTTTAAAGGGAGTTATACAGAGGATTCAGTAAATATTAGGCATTTTTACTTGAATGTAAGTTGGTTACCCAGTAAAATATTGCCAAAGTGCAATTTTAAAGAATGAAACTATTTAATTGACAGCTAATATGGCTGAAGGGCCACAGCAATAGGTATGGAAAGCTTTCTATAGGCCAGAAGTCCCAAAAGTCTAGAGGGCTGGACCCCTGTAAAGCCACACTGTGGTCACTAATTGTACAAGCATGACTGAGATACGTGACTTTTCCACTATCTGCTAGCACGTGTGCACATAAGGGTCCATCTTCCTACCAGTAGTATTGAACTGTATGCAGTCTCACCTAAGAGCAAACCTTTCACTTCTAAACTACATCCTTGTCCCCCACCACCACCACCTTTGCAAAAACTGTTCCAGCAATTGTCCTCTCTCTCCCCTCATCAATTTCTCCCACATTGCTAGATCATTCTCACTAGTAAATAAGCTGCTATGTGTCCTATATTAAAAAAATAAACAAACATAAAAACTTCTTGACACATTCACTTCTAGCGAATCCCTCATTCTTTGCTTCCATTTATAGCAATGCAATCCAAAAGATTACTATATTCATTATTTCCAACCCCTCTCTTTCCATTTTGTTCTTTCTATGACCCACTCCAGTCACGCGCTTATGGAGGTCACTAGTAACCCCACATTGCTGAAATGAGTGATTGAGAGTCCATCCTCTCACTTGCCCTGTCAGCAGCATCTGATCCAGTTTCTCTTTCCTTTTTGAAATACTTTATTTACCTTCCAGGACACCTCTTTCCTCACTGGTCTCCCTTCTTCATTGTCCTTCCTCACACCCCTTATTCCTTAGACACTGTAGTGCCACAGGACCCAGTCCATGGACCCTTTCCTTTGCACCTACCCTCTCTGACCCGGTGAGCTCATCCCGCCTCATGACTTTGAATGCCTTCACAATCATCTATCTCTAAACAAGGCTTCATCCATGCACTCCTATCATTTCAATTGCCTACAGATCCTCTCCATGTGAACTTGGCACCTCAGCTCAACATTTCCAAAAGTAAACTTTCTATCTTCCTGGCTTCTAAATCTGTCCCTCACTCATGTCAGTAAATGGTAATTGTATCCTCCCAATTATTCAGGCAAAAAACCTGACTAATGCTTAACTCTTCTTACCAAATCTTTTCACAAAGTCTAATGACTCTACCTTCAATGTATCTCCAGATCTGATCACAGCTCACCACCTTCCCTGCTATTACCCTAGTTCAAACAATCATTGTCTCATTTTTGAAAGAGCCTCATAACCATTCTCCTTGTTTCTGCTCTTTCCCTTTATAGTAAGGTGACCAGACGTCCCGCTTTTGGCGGGACAGTCCCGATTTTTAACAATTTGTCCTGCGTCCCACAGCATTTTAAAAAAGTCCCAATTTTTGGAAAGAATGCACAACAAGCTAGGAACAGCAGGAGATAGACCAAATTTATAATCAAGAACCCCCTCCCCCCTGGTCAATGGTGTCCTGCTTTACCAATGTTAAAATCTGGTCACCTTACTTTATAGGTTATCTGAAACCCAGAGTCAGAGTAATTCAAGTGGCAGATCAGGTCACTTTTCTCCTCAACCCATCCCATTCACAGCTAAGCAGGTGAGCACTTGCCTTGAAATCACAAGGTCTGGGGTTCAATTCCCAGCCTGGCCTGTGCAAACCCATATGCTGAACTGCAGCACAACTGGTAACTACCTAGATGTCTAGGCAGCAAAGGTTCTCACCTTCCATGCAGGAAGCTCCTGGTTTGGCTCCCGCCCCATGTGGACCCACACCCAATTGTGTGGAGTGAAACCATGTTACAACTAAGGATGTACAACTATGGAGACTGCTCTGCCTCTCCTCACACCTCCTCTCTGTCTCTCTCTCTCTGTCTCTCTTCCTCTCTGTCTCTGTGTGTGTGTGTGTGTGTGTGTGACCTCTGAGAAACAATAAAAATAAATCTTAAAAAAAAAAAAA
>PVKE010052437.1:0-10336 GCA_004027555.1 Craseonycteris thonglongyai
GTGGGTCCTGCCTGGGCCGGAGCCGGGATTCGATCCTCGGTCCTCATGGCCTCAAAGCGAGCGCTCAACCCGCTGAGCCGTCCCGGCTTTCCCCTCATTTGGAGAATTCTATAATTCAAAGAACTCAAAAATGTAGAAGTGAGATAGCTAAATAAATTATTTTAAAGAGCTTCTTATGTAGGGCTCTTCTGCTGGTTAATTTGGTTTGTGCTCTTTTACTGTGGCCCATAACAGAAACAATCAGGATGATTAACTAACATCAAGCTAACAAATTTTTAACAGCCTGTTATCAAGTTTATTAGAATATTTAAAGCGGAAGTTAACCCTTACATATCATATACCCACTTGAACGTCAGTGCACTTGAAAGCATTTATAGTCTATTCCTATTTACATGAATTTTTTTGTTATTGAGAATTCTATTAAGAAATTATGTATGCAGTCAACTGGAAAGATGAAATATCTTATGTAGACCAGGGTAGGATAAAGCAAACCTATTTTCCCCATTAAAATGTTGTTATTACGTGTTACTTTTTGTACTATTATTGCCTGATGCTATAGTACATCCAAATTTATTCTTACTATTCACTGTACCTGCAATGACTTTTTAATATTATGGAAGTCTCCTCCTTCCCCCTTTATCCCTCCCATTACCCTTATTTTATAACACATTATTTCATTAATTCTGAATGTTATAACCAAAGAACTTATATCCTTTATACTTGCAGGATATGGCTTATTAAATTCTTATTAAATGCTTAGCCAAATACAGCATAACCCACTCAGTTTAGATTAATTCAATATATTCTAAAGGGCAAGGCATTTATCCAAGAATAAATTTTAAGGCCCAGAGTTATCCATTGATTTACAATGTTTTTGGTTTGGTCTATACCAGATAGTCAAAATAGTGTAATATTTCCAAGAAAAAAATTTGAGTAGAGCCATATGTCAAATTAATCTAGCGGATCGTTAATGTTGGTGGCCACAACCAAAATATGTAGAATAGTACTTTCTCATCCAAGACATAGTAGTTCAAATGGAATAAAGCTAGAACATGGGGCTGTACTGGAAACCAAAATTACCATCTCTATAACATCTTGATCCCATTTACTTCCTACCTTAACCATAATAAGACATTAGTCAGAACTGTTGGATTGGAAAGAGAGATAAACTTTAGTCTTAAAAACTTGAATTCAAATTCTAGTTTCATTATCTTATTATTAATAGTCGCATAATCTTGGAAATGTTATTTACTTTTTGAGTATTCTATGCTTCAATGTAAAATGAAAATAGTGATTCTCACCTCACAGGATTGTTGCAAGGATTAAATGAGATCATATATGATGATTCAGGAAGAAGAGGACCTAAAATAAAGTGAATTTCTTTCTCCTTGCTCCTTCCCATGATCTCCCTCCTTCACCCTCCCTTCTTTCCTTACTTCCTTTCTTCCTTCCTTCCTTCCTTCCTTCCTTTCTTCTGTCCTTCCTTCACTCCAGGTGAAACTCAAAGAAACATATTTCTCCTCTAAATTACTACCTGTGAATATGGATTACAGAAGTGATCTCTGAAAAGAGAAATTGAGGAAAGAATTCTCTTTCCCCATCTCCTCCCCCAACTCCATTTTCTTTTCTTTTTTTAAATTTCTTTTTCTCCACAAATCAATCTGCAATATTAATAATATCTGATCCATTGAGAATAAGGAATTAATAATGTCAAGAATTACTTAAATTGTATCAAAACTTTATTATAACTATCAAAGGTAAGTCTCTACCTGGATCAGGTAGCAATAGAGTGTGTTGAAAAGCTCAGCATAAAAGGGCAGGAATGTTCAAAAACAGTGGAGGATCATGAGTGTAAAGAAAAATGAGTGGCTCTGTAAAGTACAGAAGCAGTGTGTAGAAACAAATGAACTGAACTGGTAGGCTGAAGCCAAGTAGAGAAGTATGACTTGTGTTTTGCATCTTATAAGTCAAGGCTTCCTTTGCATTAACTAGATCTGTCTTAACCCAACAATAACATCAATTATATTTTATTCACAAATCTCCCTTTTATTCTGGTTTCACTCAGATGAATTCAATTACAAAAGTTACACAAAACTTACCTATAAGATAGCCCACATCATGAGGAATTATTTCAGAAGTTATTATACTACAGAAAGGGAGGAGATTATTTCTAGGTAAATCAATGTACATCTGAATATTCATAATAAATCTATCACAGAACCATTAATCTATTAGAACAAGATCAAGAAAGTAAATGTGCCCTAATGTCTACCTTAACTTTTCTGAAGAAGATCCATTTAAAGGCATGGAATCGAATCAGAAGAAATAGTTTTATTTTATTTAATTATTGGGAACTCCTACTGAGATGGATCTAAAACTTGAATCTATGTAAATAGAGGCAGCCTAACACAACACACTGGACAAACTCTACCACCCACATCCAGATTGTATTCCAGCCACTTCTCCATGGGGCATATATCTTATATGTTCTTTGATGCCAGTGCCCACATGCTTAAAGAAAAGTCTCTCATTACAGTGTCTCCCTGGTTCTACTTCTGCCCTTTCCACCTAATATTGGACCTAATTACTGGTCTTTTTCATATCTATACCTCTGTTTTTGTTTTTTCCAAGTACAATTCTGGTTCTTAAGCTCAGATTGCCATTGGTAATATCTTCATCCTATCCAAGAGTTCTATTTTACTAGATTAAGAAATTAAGCCCAGAAACCTCCAGTGACTTGCCCAAAGCCAGGTGAACAAATAAGTACCAAAATCAGGACCACATTTTAGACCTCCTGACCCCCAGTTCAATATATTTTTCTCCCTTAGAATTTCAAAAAGTATGTTCAGTGAAACACTAGCTTCTTGGGGTATTACTAGACAGTGCTTAATGCCATTAGTTCTGTGATCAACTATACTTAGGAAATTCTGAATTAAATAGAATTAAGCAGATTTATTTACTGGGAAGACTTCAGTATACTAATGTACTAATTAACTAAATGTAACAACATGTCCAATTATGTACTCTTCCCACAACTCCTATTTAACCAAATTCTAGTTGTCTGAAAAATAGTAGTTAGCAATGGAGAATATAATAAGTACTTTATAAAGACAGTGGAACATATTGGTTAGAGCAAAGCACTTGAGTTCAAATACCAAGCATTACTATCAGGTACAACTTTTGCTAAGCAATTTCACTTCTCTGTGCTCCACTTTATTTATCTGGAAAACCAAAATAATAATAATAGCACCTACCTCAGAGAGTTTCTGTAAGGATTGCGTGTGTTATGGATGTGAAGGCCTTAGAACAATAGCTCATAGAAAGTGTTCAATAATGGTTAGCTATTAATAGAAAAGATTGATAATTACATTGTAATCCAGATAGGAAATATCTTGAAAAATCCCAATTAATATTTTTTATCTTCCCCCCAGGCCTTTTTTGATCTGTGCACCATGGCCTTTCCCACGATTCTCTCTGTAAACAGTACTCAGATACAGCCCTCCTTCCTTTCCTCTTTTTTATGTAGTTGGTTATTGTTGTTGTTGTTGTACATAAAAATTGGGTACCAACCAATCACTCTCCTACCCTGACTTAATTTCTTCACAACTTCTTTTTAAGAAAGCATTATTCCACTCCTTCCTCCAACCCTGCCACCAACCATACAATAGAATTTTCTTATCAACTATTAAGAAGAGAATTTTTTTTCTTGGCATACATGTAGTCTCTTCTGTTTTAACATCCTTAAAGGACCAGTTTTTAGGAAGTAATGTCTTGCTGGGTGCATTCTTCATTCTTAAAAACTGTAATTTTACATTCATATTTCTAGGGTTTGTTACTCTTGGAGACTGTTAGAGTTCATTGTAATAGCTTAGACTGCTGTAATAAAGACACTCAAATATACTTATATAAACTTAAGCACTACAAGATAGAAATTGGCTTTCCTCTCATCTACAGGTCTGCACAGGTATTTCAGGGCTGTTGGGATACTTCAACAGTGCCAGGAAGTCAGGTTGCTTTTATCTTGTTTCTCCGCTGCTCTTTAAAACTCAATCTCTACCTCTTGGCCCACAATAGTTGCACTAGTCTCCCCCTGATAGATGATAGATAGATGATAGATGATGATTGACAGATAGATAGATAGATGGATAGATAGATAGATAGATAGATGGATAATCTCCCAGATGGCAGAAAAGGAGGAAAAAAGCAAGGGGAGGAGAGCATGAGTGTTTTTCATAAAGGCATGACAGACATTATATATGCATCACAAGTTTAAAAGCCACACTTTTCAGGAGGAAACTGGGACATATTTAGCTGTGTGGTTATGTTCTAGCCAAAAGTTTGATACCTTAAGGGGGGGGAATAAAAGAGGTTACTAGAGAACAAAAGGTAGACTGTCATGTCTGGATGAAGTAAGTTGGTATTATAGTTCTATGACTGACAGCCCCTATGGACAAGTCTCCCACTACAAAAATCTCCCCCCACTACTTTCTACTTTAAACTCTTGATTAATTTATTTAGTCAAAATATTCTAAGCAGTCCTTAAAATGGAAACATAATTTGGAAGGCTGAAGTGAAGATAGGTTTCTTTCTAGAAGGAAGAAAAGGAGTATTAAAAACAAAAAAAATGGAAGTACATTTTTAAGAGTTATTTTTAACCACTATAATTTACTCAATTTTATAATTGATAGTTTGATATTTGAAATCTAATCACTTGAATTTTTAAAAATGAATTGTTTCCTGGTCTCAGAATACATGTCTCCCCTCTCTGTATCTATTTTGTTTGACTAAGACATTTTGATCTATTGTGAATAGCAAGATGGAATTAGATTCCATTCTTCATTTCTGCCCTTTCTTAATCAATGTATTTTTGTTGTTAATAAGAGTAAATAATTTGAGCATTTCTGCTTAATTTATCCCTCTTAAAATTCCAGTTATATATATACTCTTGTTGTTTCCATCTCACAGATGAAAAATTAGGGACTGGCAAGGAGTATATATAGCCAGAATCTTACCCCTTGTTAATCAATGGTCTGTAGACAACAAACTTTAAGACCCTATGCAATGTTTTATCAAGCTAACAATGTCTTTATAAAAACAAAACCAGGGTGGGTGGTCAAGCACTCAGTACAAACAACCACTGCAGAAGAAACAAGAAATTGTTGGGGGGAAAAAAAGTAAGGTTACCTGCTCAGTGTTTTTAAACCAAGTGAGTCCAATGCTTCTTCACAATGAGCATGACCTGATCAATTTTTTTACTAGGCAGAAATGAAAGTCCAAAATGCAAAATATTTTTGCTAGTGAAAATCCTAGAGTTAAATTATTTGAAACTGATAAATGATAGTATGTGTAGTTTTAACTAATCATTTTCCAAGGGTAGGTAATAGCTATTGAAAGAAATTCTTGATACATTTTCATACCTAAAATGTATGCTATTGCCTTCTCCATTACACAACCCTAGAGCAACAGAAAAATGTGAGCTTTGTCTGAACATTAAGAACTTCAGAGGCTGGTGTAGGTTACCTGCATTGTCTCCTTGTATGTGCAGACGCTTAGAGAGGATGGTGCCCATGGGAATTGCTAACCAGGGTAGAGCTCAGGACCAGGGTAGATCTCAGCACCAGGCTGATGCTACCTTTGGCCATGGACTGTAGTTCTAAGCTGATTTACTAGGTGGCGATATAATCTTAAGAATAAGCATTCACATTCTGGTGCAGAAGTTTCAGAACCCCATTTTTTCACATGCGTGTTTCATTTCCAGTGTTACTTTTCGTGTGCTTTTGTTTTTGCTGTTTCACTGAAATTTTGTATGATATGATTCATTCTTCTAACACAAAAACTATTAAATCATACAAGCTGTCTTGAGGAAGACAGGTTAAAGTCAAAATCCCTCCCTAGTGTGACCTGAATGTAGGATCTTCTATCACCCATTCCTGAAGACTGACTAATGTTCATATTTATTCCTTATATATTTGTATATCTGAAATTCTCTCTCTCTCTCTCTTGCTGAAAAAAACTAGAGAAAACTCATATATATATTTGAAACATAGATGTATATGTATGTATGTATTTTTCAACACTCTAAGAGATAGGCTTCCTTATGGCCAATAAAAAAATTAACTATCAAATATTTTTGTAAATTCAAATTTCTCACTCCTACCTCCTACATTTGTTCTATCTTCATGCCTCATACCTCCCACCCCAAAGCACATAGCAATTTTGGAAGAATTTACAAAATTATGAATTAGTAAATATGAAAGCACCTGTTTTCTAAGAAGTTAAAAAGCATAAAAACACTAGTTATTATTTTTGATATCTATTTCTAATATCCAGGGCCAAAGTAAGGAAATATCTCATCTGGGAATTGGAGACTTGGAAGTTTTCTTTTCTCCTTGCTTATTTAGTTATTCTGAGAAAATTCTATCATACTGTCCCACGGACAGTGACCCAGACAAGGCCACCACTACAAGTTACTATAATTTACCCACTAATATTAGAGCACCTGCTCCATTTGCTGGGCATTGTGACACTGTAAGAACTGCCCAGAATGATAAGCCATAGTTTCTAAACTCAAGAAGTACATATGTTGGTAAAGCACCAAAGAAATGATTAGTGAAAAATTATTCTGACACAATACATCTTCAATTAGAGCTCAGAGACAGGAGAGAGTACAATAGATGGGAGTGAGGTGAAAGAAAAGTGATAGAGGATTAAAACTTGAACACACCCTGGAAGAATAGGGAAGATATTGATAGTGAGAAAGTTAAAGGAGCAAGAAGAAGCTTCCAGAAGATAATAGACCTTGCAGTTGGATTGAACAAGTGTTTATTTGAGCTATAATCAATGAGGAAGGAAATAATTAGAGATGAAGGTGGATGCTAGTAGCGGAGAACAAAGATCAGTAAAGTAGGATTGGATTGGGGAAAGCAATGAGAACAAGGCAGAGGAATAGATTTGATTTGGTAACAAACAGTTTGCATTTCAGGAAGTACCAGAGCAAAGCTGTGAAAGAGTGGTTTGGGGAAGACTAGCCTGTCAGTGAGTGGGAGGGAGATAGACAGACCGAGGAAACCAGAAAGAAGAGCAAGGTGATAACTCAGGAGAAGAGAAAGGTCTATGCTAGGAAAGTGACAATAAGACTATACTAACAAAACAAAATAAAATAAATCAAAATGTACTTTATAAGCTATTTATTATAATCCCCATCTCCTCAATAAGGAAATTAAGCCTAAAAGAGTTGGATTCCCAGGTATCACATGTCTAAGAGGGTGGCAGGGTAGACATTAAAAAATAAAATAAAATACAATTAGTCTTGGTAACTGGGATAATGGTGATTTCACTGGAAGATATGAGGACTTTTGGGAGCAGAAGAGAACAAATATGACTGTAGGAATGACACTTTTGAGGTAACTACAGTATAAATTCTGGGAGGCAATATGCACTGTTTTAAGATTCAAAATGCTTAAAGTGTAGGATACACAGAAAAGTGGTGGGAGATGAGCCTCATAAAGGAAATCAAGGATAAATCATGGAAGAACTATAACCAGGAGTTTAAGTTGAACTCTACTGGGGATAGACAATACAAGATTAACAAGACAGTGAAGCAGCATTGGGGCTTAGGTCTTGCTCATTATTTTGGGGGAAAGGCAAAAGAAGCAGAACCAATGAAAGTGATGGAGACAAAGTAAAATAGCAGTGGTGGGGAGAGCGCTGAGTGAGAGTGATAAGGAGAGAATTAGAACAGGAAGCTGGAAGGTAGGGAGTTTTAGGAGGAAGAAGCATGCAACAGTATCAGCGCTTGAAATTACTACTTTTAGAACTTGTGCTGATTAAAATGCCAGTGTTCTATGGCAGCTGATTAGCTACTCTTAAAAGATGACCCTGAGAAATGATCTCATGGTATTCATGACTGAGCAGTATACACACACACACACACACACTAAATCTGAGCTGCCTTGTGACTTCTATTAACCAGTAATATGCAGCAGAAATGACATTGTGGCCTAGACTTGAAGAAAACTTGAAGTGTCTGCCTCCCCTTGCTTTCTTTTGGGAATTCTGAGCTACCAAGGGAGAAGCCAGCTCTCCTGGTGCAGCTCCCACAAGAAGAGGGAGGTCACGCATAGTGGAGAATCCCTGGGAAACGGGGAGGTCCAGCCCTTCCAGTGTCTCAGGCAAGCCTCCAGGTGATTCCACGAACCTGCAGAAGCTGAGATAGCCTTCACCTGACTGCAACTATGTGAGAAACCGCAAATAGACTCGCAGAATACTGGCCAGCTGAACAGCAAACCCACGGAAATGTGAGACAGAATAAATGACTGGAGTACAAGGGGAGACTTAGAAAAACCAGGAATTATCTTCTGGAGGGTGGGTCCCTTGTAGTACAGGCTTCCTCCCACTCGGTGAGTGTTCCAGGAACCCAGCTGCATCAGTGTACCAGTTGGCATTGTTGTGAGAGGCTGTTTCTGGCTTCAGTGAATTTTTTTTGGAGATTCTTTGAAGATGTTTGAGCATTTCACAATGGGTGATTTGTGGTGTGATGATGCACCTACTGAAACTGTGCTGAATATTCAGCAGTTTTTAACCAAAAAAAACCGGCATGACCCCCATGCTCCATCCTTCTATTCACCTGAGATCACCCTGAGCGACTTGTTTCGTTTAGTTATCCCAGATAAAAAAAGTTCTCAAAGGGAAATGTTTTGCCGATATTAAAGAGGTGAAACAAAAAAGGTCAGAAGCACTAAAAGGTATCAAAATCAATAAGTTCAAAAAACTGTTTTGTGCAGTAGGAAAGCATCTTGATATGTGTTTGCATCAAATGGGGAGTGTTTTGAAGGTGACTGAAGTTTAAACATGTAAGAATAAATACAATATTTTATATGAAAAAAAAATCCAAGGATTTTTGGGTCCCCTCTCATATTAAGCCTCTAAGTTTTGAGTGTAACTTGCTCCTAGGTAGTATGGTACCTTAAGCAATTTTGATTAGGACTATCCCTATCACTTAGGAAAATAGAAACTAAAATTGTCTAATTTTGAAGATATTTTCTTTCTTAGGCCATCTATCATGCACCTTTTCTCTCCAAGCTCCTCCTGGCCTTAAAAATAACAGACACTTCTGCAGGTCCTGATCATTTTTTCCTTGTGTCAAGAATAAAATGGGGGCAAGGAATATAATGGGAGTTTGGAAAATTTAAATATTTATAACCTGAAGAGAATTAAGTCAATTTGATGTGGTAATGATTTAAATGAAATGCTAATAAGCAAATGACTGTGTAATCTCACCCTCTCCTGTGACAATCATTTGACAAAGCTCAAAGTCTGCTCTGTAATTGGATACTAAGGACCAAATGTTCAAGGGCAGTTTTCTTTTGTGGGTGCTTAATTTGGGATGCCAGAAAAGGACACCTGGGTGAAAACAAATACTGCATTGCAGTTTCATTATGGCTGCACTAACTGTTGTCCTGCTTCCTAAAAACCAGTGTGGGTTGGCAGAGCCAGGGTGAGGCATTGTTTTATGAGAAGACAGAAGTCGCTGTGGGGAATCAGGCTGCAGAGGACTCTTTGACTTCAGTGCCAGGCTCAAGATTTGTGAGGTCAGGAGACCAGAGTAAAATATGAGGCTGCCTGACAGCAAAGCTGTTTAAGACTGCCCTTACCGACCTTGGAGGATAACTCAGGAACTGATTGCTCCACTGCACTCTACATCTGCCAACCATGAAGAGGAATGATGTCGGGATGGCTCATGCAGACTTTACCAGGGGGGAGCTTATGTTCAGAGCCATGCAAATAATACCAGAAAATTCACCTACCTACAGCATGATGGTACCTTCGCTGCTTCCTTTGCTAAGGACTGTTATATTTGTGTGAATGTCCTATTTTTCTGCAATGTACCTCACCTATTGTTAGTAATCCCATTTGAGAGTAAGCCTTTCCTTCAGCAAACCAGCTTAGAGAGATGGTGAATTTAGCCAATCAAGTGTCCCTGACTGATACTATTGTTCTCTCCATAGGGATGCCTAGATAAGAACAGAACATTAAGAAGGGTAAGAATCTTTTTAAAGGCCTCTGAAAAATGGTGAGATGAAAGAAAAAAGTGTATTCTGTTTTCTTCCCAGGAATAATGAGACAAAAATATCTTTTAAAGAAGCCTGCAAATGTCATATAAATTATAAATTTAAGAGCCAGACTGAAACTTGCATTAACAGTAGACCTTATGTGGTTCAATATCTTCACTTTACAAATAAGAAAAACTAGAGTTCAGAATGCTGTGTTGATTTTCTCAAGGTCGCAAAGTGTGTTATTAGTCAGGGTTCTCCAGAGACAAAGAATCAATCAGATC
>PVKE010052438.1:0-10336 GCA_004027555.1 Craseonycteris thonglongyai
AGGGAGGTGGAATTTAACAATCTCATTACAACCACTCCAAGTCCAACAAAGACTCCCTATTTGGTCTTCTGAATTTCTTGCAGCAGCCAAACAATCCCATAATATTACAAGCATTATTACTCAGCTTGAAGATGAGAATGCTTCAAAATTAATGTCTGTGTGCCTAACAGCTCACTAATCAAAGCTTCCATGCCTCATTTTCCACCCTGGGGAAGTCCTCAGTCTCTTTCAGTTTTATTGTGGCCAGCATGACATATCACACTGTGCAGGCCTGGGCTGGTGAACTTTTCTCTTGGCCTAGATCCAGATTTGCTTCTTACTTCCAAATGCCAGTCCAAGTTTTCTGCAGGTGGTTTCTTCAGGATTGGTGCTTACATTTTTTTTTAATTGCCGACTGCTAGAAGGCTTAAATGTCCCTCAACAATCAATTTTCACTTCAACCAGAGAACCATAGGCCCAATGGGGGTATTAAACAAGAAAAAGAAATACATTTCTATGCTTGGTTTAAAAGCTCTAAAAAGTGTAGTAAGGATTAACAGGACTAAGGAGAATGGAACATGATTCCAAAAGAGGTGATCTAGGAAGTGATTCTACTTCCAGTTTACTTCCTAGGTATATTTTGTCATGGGAATATTATCACTAATAGACAATCTGAAGGTTGTACTCATTTCTGGGTGGCTGGTATATTTTCCCCATTAGTTCTAGTGCATACAAACATAATTCCAAAAAATGTGCAAAAGTTTCTATAAAAGCATCTTACTCAAGTAAATTGTCTGTGTATAAGTTCAGTACAACAAGAAAATGTTTTAAACACTTTTTTTTTATCTTCAGGAGTACAGACTACAATTTGTAACAACAGATAGCACTCTTCTTAAATCAAAAGTAAAATGTTTTCAAACAGTTATATTATCAATACAAATTAATTTTTTTCTGAATTGTTATACTTGGAAAATACTTGCTTTTTTATATATGACCTATTGTGTGCTGTGTACTCTTAGCTTTCTGCCTACTACCTTAAAAAATATTACTTATGATGTCATTTTACTCATTCAATAGCAACTGAGGGATTTTGGAGCACACACAGGAAAAGTAAACAACAATAAAATCTTTTTGCTGCTATTAAATTAAAAAAATTCAAGGACTACGTAGAAATTTTACAAGTGAGATAGTCATTCAAGTACATGATATGGAATATCATCAATTTTGATGATTAGAGAAAATTATTTACCTCTAACCATAGTTTTCTAAAAGCACAATCTCAGAGATAGACTATAACATATATGTGCTGTCTCAGATAATTTGGTTTGGCAGAATTAGGAGATACAGTCTCTGTCTGGTCTCTCCTTATACATGTTCATTTGGTAACTACAATTATGGAGAACTATATGGTTTTCCTCTACAATGTGTCACCAAATATGCATGTAAGTAACTGGAGAATGGTGGTCCAGGCCATGGAGAACAGATTTCAAGGGTTAGTTCAAGGGTGATTCAGAAACCACTGAACCAAGGAACCAGTACCAAAAGTCACATGGTAATAGCAGAGAGAGAACGGGTGTGTTAATTATCATTTTCTATTTCCCCTTGCTTAGTTTTTTGAGGGGAGGGATCATATCTTATTCAATAAATATTTGTTAAATGAATAAATAAATAAGTGAATAGGTGCAAATATGGAAGGACTTAGATAGTTGGCTCCTTGGAAGGATGGGTGGGTGAATAGATGGGTGAATAAATGCTATAAAACTTGTCTCCTGAAGAACCATTCCATGAACAATACTTCAGCATTGGAATTACACTTACATACAAGACAAGTGGTCTAGAAGCAGCAATTCTGGGCTGCCCTTGAACATGGAGAATGATGAAAGAGCTGGCATAAAGATTGTCTTCAACATTGAAAATCACAAGGATCTTCAGACTGTCCAGGATAATATCAGGCTATGGCTGGAGCTCCCTGAGCCAACTTCCCAAATACAGAATCATGGAGGTTGTTAAAAGCCATAGATCTGTTAAGAGGTTTTTTATTTATTTTTTTAATTAAATTTATTGGGGTGACATCAATTGGTAAAACTATGTAGGTTTCAAGTGTGTGTACAGTTCTATAATACATCATCTATTTATTGCATTATGTGTTCACCACCCAGAGTCAGTTCTTCTTTCATCACCTTACATTTGACCCCCTTTACCTTCTACCACCAATCTCCCCTCTTACCCTCTGGTAAACACTAAACTGTTGTCTTGTGTCTATGAATTTCTGTTTGTCTTGTTCACTTGTTGCTTTCAGTTTTAGATCCCACATATGAGTGAAACAATATGGTTCTGGGTATTTTCTGTCTGACTTATTTCAATTACCATGATAATCTCAAAATCAACCATTGTATCACAAATGGCAGTATTTCATCTTTTCTTATAGCTGAGTAGTATTTCATTGTGTATTTGTATCAGATCTTCTTTATCGAATCATCTATTGAAGAACACTTCAGTTTTTTTCCATGTGTTGACCACCATGAATAGTGCTGCAATAAACATAGGGGCACGTACCACATTTTTCTGTGTATAAGACACCTCCATGTATACTAGCTTTCTAACCCAACATTGACAAATCAATATAAAGATTACTCTTGTGTATACAATGATCCCCAATTTTTGGTCTAACAACTTTAGACAAAAGTATCATCTTATACACAGAAAAATATGGCTTATCTTTATGAATATATGTTTTCAAAAATTTTGGGTAGATATCCAGAAGAGGGATTGCTGGGTTGCATGGTAACTTTACTCTTAATTTTTTGAGGAACCTCCATACTGTTTTCCATAGTGGTTGTACCAATTTACATTCCCACCAGCAGTGTATGATGGTTCTTGTTCTTCCATATCCTCTCCAACACTTGTTATTACTTGTCTTGTTGATAATAGACATTCTAACAGGTGATAGGTGGAACTTCATTGTGGTTTTAATTTGCATTCCCCTAATAGCTAGTGAAGCTGATCACCTTTTCATATATATCTATTGATCATTTGTATGTCTTGGGAGAAATGTCTGTTCAGGACCTCTGCCCACTTTTTAATTAGATTGTTCATTGTTGAGTTGTATGAGTTCTTTATATATTTTGGATATTAGCCTTTTTTGGATATATAGTTTGCAAATATCTTCTCCCATTCAGTTGGTTGCCTCCTTTGTTTTGATGATGGTTTCTTTTGCTTTGCAAAAGCTTTTTAGTTTGATATAGTCCCATTCATTTAATTTTGCTCTTAATTTCCTTGACTTTGAATTCAAATTCACAAAATCGTCTCTGAACCCAAGGTCCATAATATAGTACTTATGCTTTCTTCTATATAATTTATTATCTCAGGTCTTATGTTTAAGTCTTTGATCCATTTTGAGTTTATTTGGTACATAGTGAGAAATAGCAATCTAGCTTCAATCTTTTGCATGTGGCTTCCCAATTTTCCCAGCACCGTTGTTTGGAGAGTTGTTTTTTTTTTTTTTCATTATATGTTTTTGGATCCTTTGTCAAAAATTACCTGCCTGGGGAAGCTGGGATGGCTCAGTGAGTAAAGCACCCACTTTGCAGCCCTGGGGACCAAGGATCAAATCCCAGCCCTGGGCCATGTGGACCCATACGCTGAACTGGGTTGTGCCTCCCATGTGGGAGGACCCCAGTTTGGTTCTCGCTTCCTGGTTTGACCCCTGGCTCAAGGGGGCATGCCTCCCATGCAGGAGGCCCCTGGCCCAGTTCCTGCCCTGTGTGACTCCCACCCACCTGTGTGGAACAAAACCATGTCCAAAAATGATGATGTACAATGAGGGAGACTGCTATGGGCCTTCCCCCTTCTCTGTCTCTGTTTGTCAAAAACAATTTAAAAAATTACTTGCCCATATGTATATAAGTTTATTTCTAGGTTCTCAGTTCTGTTCTATTCCATTGGTCTCTGTATTTGTTTTTCTGCCAATATCAGGCTGTTTTGATTATTGTAGCTTTGCAGTATAATTTGAAGTTTGGAAATATGATACCTTCAGCCTTGTTCTTTTTTCTCAGGATTGCATTGGCTGCTTGGGGTCTTTTATGATTCTAATACAAATCTGATTTTTTATTTCTATTTCTTTAAAAAATTTTATTAACATTTTGATGGGGATTGCATCAAGTCTCTGATGTGAAGTTTATTCACCTAAGAGAAAAGACACTTCCCAAATATTATAGAGTAACCTCTGAAGAAAATGGTGCACACCTTAGATTCTCGTATATTCTGGGACTCTATGTTTCCTCTCCTCTTGTGGGGTTTGGGTGTTACCTGAAATTCTTAAATGGTCTACCATCTTTCATGATTCAGGAGAGGAGGGAGTAGCAGAGAGCAATGCCACTTATTAAAGGCTGAAAACTCCAAATTTACAAGACACAAAAAGAAATAATGTTTGGGGAGGGATAGGAGGGAAAGTGTGGAGGAGGCAAGGGTCAGAGAGAAGATGGCAGGTAAAGGCAATTCTTTCTCATTCCATCTTGTAAACTGAAATCACATCCTTGTGAAGTGCAGAAAAAGGGAAAAGATGAGTGTATATTTATTTTAATTATAGGCTGTGAAAAAAATACAGTGAATTCACTGGAGAGAAGGTCTTTCTCTGAAGGGTTATATTTATAAGTATTTTTAAAAATGGAAAGTAGGCAAGGTGTTTAGATTTTTGAAACAATTAGCAATATATGATTTTTCAAAAGCAGTTAGAAATGAAGAAGTATTGGCTATTTTTTTGTGCAAGAAAGGCCAATGCTTGTTGTGGATGGGCAAAAACAGCCTGGAAGTAGTCTTTCATGGAATCACCCCAAGAATAAAACCAACTCAAGGATCCTTATAGAAACACCAAGAGCTGCTAAGAAAAGAAGCAATGATTAGGTAGATAGGTCTGGGAGCAGGAAAAAAAAGGGTATGTGTTTTAAGTATCTCTGAGTTGAGGACATCCTATCATCAAACAGTAGATAAAGCACTATAGTGAAAGCCAGATTAGAGACCTTGAGGCCTAAAGACCAAGTAGCCATCAGCTGCACAGTGCCAGCTTCTCTAAGATATGAAGACAGGCCTTTCACCTTCTACTCCTCAATAATCTATCTAGCCAGTCTACTTTTAGATGCATAATATATCTTATTTATTTACAAGTGAGGTATCTAAAATTACTATGCAGGTCAAAGCACTCAAGTCTAGATTATCTATATGTCTGAATGCAGTGAATAGACAATCCAAAAAAGAGCTCATAAATTTAAAATCCTTTCTCTGTGACATTAGACATAAAACCACAAAATAGTAGTGCCAGAAAAGTCCTTGGTGAAGCCCACAACCCCAATCTTATGATGGGAGAAAATCCCCAGAGGGGAGAAGGGACTTACTCAAGGCCACATTCCTAGCTTCCATTTTGGAATACAGTAGACTCTCCATTAACCAGAACTCAAGAAACTGGCACTCTCAAGCAACTAGAACTCTCAAGAAACCAGCAAAAACTGAAGACATAAATACTTTAAATAAAAATTTAAAAAGAATCAATTTCTAGCAGAAATGTAGTTTGAACTTGGCACATCATGCCGCGAGTAAGTCCATACTTTGCACACTCCTGCCAATTCACCTTGTGTAAACATGCCAGTCAGTTTGGATCTATTCTTATTCAAATTTTGTATTGTCACCCAATCCAGAGTATGCTAAAACAAGTCCCAAGTAAGTGTAAAAGCATAGTGATTACCCACAAGCACAGGATGACCATATGCAAGAGGTTTGAGAAAGGTAAGAATCATGCAGGGCTCATGAAAGAATTTAATGTTGGTTTATTAACAATCTATGACATTAAGGCTCACTCTCAGAAGATAAAGAAGTTTTATGTTAAGTCAGAAAGTGACAAGAGTGTGGAGAAGCATCATACTCTTCATACACTGACAAATAGAAGTTCTTGACCAGGCCCTGTAGGAGTGGTTTTTGCTGAAAAGGTCTGAGGGTGGCTGTATTTCTGATTCTACGTTGTAGGAAAACGTAAGAGAATTCCATGAAAAAAAATGAACACTGGAGAGAGGAAAAAAGATGGCGGCATGAGAGGAGAAACCTGATACCTACCTGGGAAGTGACTTATGAACAAAGGGGAATTCAAAAGGGAAATCCTGAGAAGCACCTTCAACTGAGAGAACCACACAATGCAGAACAACACCCAAAGGTTAGAGGAAAGAGGGGAGAGCGGGAGAGGGTAGGGGAAAGAACAGTTTGGGGACACGGATGTGGAGCATGGCCCGGGGCTAGCAAAAACAAAGGGGGGTTGGGGGACTATGGTCAAAGTAGAGCTAGATCGAGGCCAGGCTGGAAGCCAAGACCTAAGGAGAGTGGAAGCCGCACAAGACTGTGGACAATTGAACATCTGATCTCAAGGAGTGGCACGCAGTGCCCTAATTAGATCAAAGTCTGAGGTGGAACAGGAACTATGGAACAGGGCAGCTGCACTTCCCGGGCAGGCGAGGAGAGAGCAGGGCACCAGCCCACAGCAGCTCAGCACCCCGGATTTATGGAGGAGATATAGCTGAGCTCCTAGAGTTGACTGTGAGGGAGCACCTTTTGAATGACAGGGCTCTTGGAGTGAGGGCAGTGGCTTGAGTGGACATGGAGGCAGCACACTTGGCTGCATTAGACATGCTTGAACACGGAGGTTTTTGAGACCCTGCAGAACCGTGGGCCTAGTGCGGCTGCTGGCGAGCTGCAGCACAAGCCCCTGCCAGGCTTTCAGCACACCACAGACTGGGCCGCAGCTGTGCCCCCACCCGCGTGTCTGACCGAGCCTCTGCCAAGCCCCAGCCTGCACCATGGCCCATGCCACCACCCTGTGGGCCTGGCTCACAGACGCGATTAAAGTAAAAGCAGCTGATTAAAGGGGAGAAAGACACAAGCTGCTGCACCCCGCCCACAATGAACCACCAGTGCCCCTGCTGAAAGAGGAATCTGCTATTGTGTCTCAGGCCCACCCTAGCTCCTACTCACATGCCCCCACCCCCGACCTGCACCTTCACTACCCTGCCTTCTAACAGCTAAGACAGCGACCTGAAGAGCAACCCCAGGACACAGAAACTGACTGCTTCCCTCAACCCTCTCCCCAAAACTCCTCCTCCCACAACTGAGCCCGTAAGAAAAAATAAAGAGAAGCCCATCTGATAGGCAACCCCCCAGAGGGAAAACATACTTATGCATAAAGCAAAAAGAACCACATCAAACACAATGCATACCTCAGAATCCAAAGCCCCTCCAGAAGATCAGGGGCATTCTTTAGAAAAGGAGCTTGCACACTTGGAATCAAATCTAAGTGAAACAGAATTCAGGGCTGCAATACTCAAGACACTCAGAGAGCTCACTCAATGCTGGCAAAGTACCCAGACACAGTTAAATGACCTCAACAAGAAATTTTCTGAGCAAAATGAGTACTTTACCAATAAAATTATAAGTTAGAGCAGAACCAAAAGGAACTCCTCAAAATGAAACTCATAATGGGAGAGCTGAAAAAAGAATTGACCAGCATAGGAAACAGGGCTGACCAGCTAGAGGAACAAATGAGTGAAATCGAAGATAGAAATGTGGAAATTTCACAGAGGGAAGAAGAAAGGGAAATGAGAATCAAGAGAAATGAAAGAGCCCTATAAGAACTCTCTGACTCCATCAGAAAGAACAATATTAGAATAATAGGGGTACCAGAAGGAAGAGAGATGAAATCTTCTCAGAGTCTACTAAAAAAAATAATGGATGAAAATTTTCCTAACCTATGGAAAGAACAAGCACCCCAAATTCAAGAGGAAAACAGGAGCCCTAGCTACATAGACCCTAGAAGATCTTCTCCAAGGCACATTTTTCTGAAGATGACAAAAACCAAAGACAAAGAAAGAATCCTCAAGGCTGCCAGGGAAAAACAAAATATAACTTTCAAAGGAAAACCTATAAGACTGTCACCAGACTTCTCAGCAAAAACTCTGCAAGCCAGAAGGGAGTAGAGACAAAATATTAAACCACCCTCCCTATATAGTCTACAACTGGATTTGTCTGATTATTATTTGTTCCCAAATATGAAAAAAAGAATAGCTATAAGGGAAGAAATTTAGATAATGAAGAGGTTAAAGCTGCAATTTAAGGAAAAAGAAAACAGAACATTTTATTCCAGAAGGTATAAATAAACTTATTGAAAGGTATATTAGGGCTAAGGGTGAATATATTAAAAAGGAAAAATAATAAATATAGTGTGTTTTAACCCTTAAAAAAATATTAAAAGAGAGAAATTTTCAGCCAAGAATTAACTATCCAGCAAAATTAACCTTTAGATATGAAGGAGGAATTAAGGCCTTTTTCAATATACAGAAGCTGAGGGAATTCTCCAGCTCAAAACTGGCACTCCAAGAAATACTGAAGGAGGCTATTCGGCCTGAATCAAGAAATCAAAATAAATGGAGAAAAGTTGGGATAACAAAAAAATTAAAAAATTGGGTAAGCCGGGATGGCTCAATGGGTTAAGCGCTCACTTTGCAGTGCCGGGGACTGAGGATTGAATCCCGGCCCCGGCCCATGCCGACCCATGTGCTGAACTGGGGAGTTCCCCCAGTTCAGTTCTCTCTCTGTCTCTGTCTCTCTCTGTCTCTCTCTGTCTCTCTCTGTCTCTCTCTCTCTCTCTCTCTCTCTCTCTGTCAAAAACAATAAAAAATTGTTTTTAAATAAAAAGGAAAGAACAAATGGATACAGGATATCCTCATATATCAATCATCACCCTGAATGTAAATACACTGAATTCACCAATAAAGAGACACAGGGTAGCAGACTGGATTAAAAAACAAAATCCAACAATATTCTGCCTACAAGAGACACACCTCAGCTACAGAGATAAACATAGACTCAGGGTAAAAAGGATGGAAAATAATACTCCAGGCAAATGGCAGTCAGAGAAAAGTATGAGTGGCCATACTGATTTCTAATGAAGTAGACATCAAGATGAAAATAATAAGACATAAAGATGGACATTTCATTTTGATAAAAGGGACAATACATCAAGAAAACATGACACTCATCAATATATATGCCCCCAATCAGGAAGCACCAAAATTTATAAAGCAACTACTAACAGATCTAATAGGAAAATTTGACAAAAATACAATTATAGTAGGGGATCTAAACACCCCCCTGACAATATTGGACAGATCGTCCAAGCAGAAAATAAATAAGATATTTGCAGCTTTAAATGATACATTACAGGAAATGGACATAATTGATATTTATAGGTCATTCCATCTTGCAACACAGGGCTATACATTTTACTCTGGTACACATGGGAAATTTTCAAGGATAGACCATATCCTGGAACTTAAATCCAATCTCACCAAATTTAAGGGTATCCAAACCATACCAAGTGTATTCTCAGATGACAAAGCGTTGAAACTAGAGATTAATTGCAAAATATCAATTGCAGAGAGAACCACATATATGTGTAGATTGAACAACATGCTATTAAAAAGTGTTTGGATCAAAGAGGAAATAAAACAAGAGATTAAAAAATTTGTAGAAACAAATGACAATGAAATCACAACATACCAAAATTACTGGGATACAGCGAAAGTAGTATTTAGAGGGAAATTTATATCATTACAGGCTATCTCAAGAAACAAGAAAAACTACAACTAAACACCCTCACATCTCATCTTATAGAACTAGAAAAAGAAGAACAGAGGGACCCCAAAGCCAGCAGGAAAAAAAATAAAATAAAAAATAAAGCAGAACTTAATGAAATTCAGAACAGAAAAACAACAGATAAAATTAACACCACAAAGAACTGGTTCTTTGAAAAAAATCAATAAAATTGACAAACCACTGGCTAGGCTTACCAAAGGACAAAGAGAAGAATCTCATATTTTCAAAGTACGGGATGATAGGGGAGAGATCACAACTGATACAGCAGAAATACAAACAATCATAAGAGATTATTAAGAAAGACTCTATGCCACCAAATTTGACAATCTAGAGGAAATGGACAAATTTCTAGAAACATATAGTTTGCCTAAACTGAACCAAGAAGATTTGGATAACCTCAATAGACCAATCAACAGTACAGAACTTGAAACAACTATCCAAAACATGCCCAAAGGCAAAAGACCTGAGAACCAGATGGTTTTACCAATGAGTTCTACCAGTCATTCAAAGGACAACTAATGTCCATCCTCCTCAAACTATTCCAGAAAATTCAAGAGGAGGCAGTACTACCCAACTCTTTCA
Organism: Craseonycteris thonglongyai; assembly: GCA_004027555.1. Classification (NCBI taxonomy): domain Eukaryota; kingdom Metazoa; phylum Chordata; class Mammalia; order Chiroptera; family Craseonycteridae; genus Craseonycteris; species Craseonycteris thonglongyai. The sequence goes on from PVKE010052438.1 coordinate 10,249, forward strand.
ATGAAGCTAATATCTCCCTAATACCAAAACCTGGGAAAGACAATACCAAAAAGGATAACTATAGGCCAATCTCACTGATGAACACTGA
>PVKE010052439.1:0-10334 GCA_004027555.1 Craseonycteris thonglongyai
GGAGGGGGGAGTGGGCACCAGATATATGGTGTTGGAGGGGGACCTGATTCTGGGAGCTGGGCACATAATGCGATGCATGGGTGATGTGATGTGGAGTTGTACATTGGGAAACTATCTAATTGTTACCAACCAATGTCACCCCATTAAATTTAACAATAAATTATAATAATATTAAAAAAAAAGAAGTAATGTCAGAGATCTCCCACCATTTTTAACTGTACAACAGAGAGACTTTGCATGCTGCTGCCCAAGAAAATGAGCATTTTCCTTAACACCGCAGATTTAATGAGTGATCAGCAAAAAAGATGCTACCTTGATCACGTTGAAATTACCTAAGAAGGTATTTTTTTCTTTAGAAATATAAAAGACTTCTAATGTTATTTTTGGAAGGTAAAAATGTGAATTATTTTTAAATCCTAAATAAGAAAAGAAAGTATATAACATACACACTAAAATAAATTTCAACAGTGGCATTTCAGTTAGGGATTCAGGCTGTCATGTTTTTGAATAGCCATCAAACCAGGAGCTCAGCCCTCAAAATTGAACCCCAGATGAGGTTCCTGGGGCAACTAAACCCAAGAAACAGGGCTGTCATGTTTCTCGACCCCAAGGACTCGAGCCTCCTAGTACTCTATTTTAAGCCCTGCCAGGCATTCCCTTTGAATCCTGGGAGCAGTCTTTTCTAGAACAGGACTGCCTGAGACAGGAATCCTATGAGCTAGGTGTATCACAGCCTGGGTCAATCCTCAACTGGCATCCAGAGACCCACGGAGCATAAAATGGCACAGACTCTGAGATTTCCAAGAGCTAGGAACTTTCACTGAGAAGTCTACGGAATGTCAGCAGATTTCAATGGAAACCCGGAATAAAGGACAAGGGTGACCCTGTCTTAATGTCCCTGGTCCGAGGGCTCTCCAAGGGAAATGGTCATCTGCAGATTCTCTACTCTTGGCCTTACCACTGATTTTTTCTTCTTTAGGTGACCTCAGTTTACCCAAAATGATGTTCTCTGAGCTCTGAAGTTTTTGAAGCTATGCTGGGCCCGCTCCTGAGTCCAGCATCACTTCAACCTGAATTGTCTTAGATCTAACACACCTGCTCACTAGGAAGCTGTCACCAAAAACTTTCTTTTTGATAAAGAGAAATCCCAACTCCAGCTCCACTGGGTCTTGGCACATCTGCCAAGTCCTGTTCCTGACCGAAGTCAGCCGCCTTCCTGCTGGAAGCCAGGTGGAGGAGGGCACAGTAGCACCTCAGCCCTGCAGGAGTGCTGGAGTTCAAAGCCCCAGGAAGAGCTCTGCCTAAGCTGGGTTCATGAATGCTTTATTATTGTTCTGCTGAGCAGTTACCCCCACGCCAAGCAAGTCAGAACAAGCCTTCGAAGCCATGGTGATGGATCTTTGCAGGAAACCCAGGGGAGTTATTAATATTTATGTTCCCGACACACTTTCACAAATCATGGAAGCTTGTTTTCTGTAACAGATCATTAGGCAAGGAAGACAAGTGACCTCCTAGACTTTTGAAGCACAAAGGGTGGCCACCCAAGACACAGGTGGGACTGAGGGGAGAGCAGACAAGGTGAGAGACTTCAAGATGTTAAACATCCTCCTTTTGGAGATTCCCAAAAGACCCTCTCTGTGAACACGGACCTTCATGGGCCCCTGCAGAGGGAGCAGTTATGGGATCTGGGGCTGTTGTCTCTCCCCTCTCCGCAGACAACAGCAGGACTCAGTGCAGGTGTCTAAGGTCCAGCTTTGAGCGCACAGAGTGGGGAGTTGGGACATCTGAGCTGAGCCATCTTGCCTGCTTTAGAGCACTAGAAAGGCCTGCAAACCCAGGATTCAGGTATGAGGGAGTCATGAGGGTTAGAACAAGAGCACTGGCTGAGCTCAGGGGAGACTTGTTCCCCTGCAGCAGGAATTGGAGTGAGGGAGCGTAGAAGTGTCCTGCAACTAGAAGAGTCCATCAGTGGGGTCAATGGGGATGGGCAGCAAAAGAGTGATGATGATGGCCATCAGGACTCTCAAAGCTGCCATGCCCGCCCCCCAAAATCTAGGAGTGCCCAGTGAGAATGCAAGCTGTCTCACACATCCCATCCACAACTCAGAACACTTCTCACACTGCATCCTAATTAGATGCCTCAGCTTACTCATCTGCAAAATGAGCATAAGGGTAACACCTGGCTCATTTTGTTATAAGAATTAGAAGAAATAATATACCGAAACACGCTTAGAGCAGTACCTGGCACATAGTTAACTCCATTAAATATAAACTACCCTCACTATTACTGTTAATATTATTTATGAGTCCATTTCCCTCAGCAGACAGAGTTTTTGGGAAGCAGGAACCATGGCTCATTATATCTGCTACCCCAGCACAGTGCCAGGCACAATTTAATTGCATAATAAACTGCATAATAAATGCCTAGTGAATGAATCAGAGAATGGATGATCCCTTCTCTGATCCTGCCTCACTCCATCCGAAGGCTACATAGTCATTTCTTCCTAAGAGTGTCAAGTTGTTAACCCATTCAACAAATAATTATTGATCACCTGCTCTGGTTCAGGTGCCGTTCTGGGTGCTGACAACACAGCAGGTGAGCAGAAATAACAAGACTCCCAAGCATTGCAGAGTTTACCTTTTACAGGAGAGATAGAGGAGACACAAGAAAAAACAAACACATAAATGTGCTATGTTAGGCGAGGATCTGCATGCCGTGGAGAAAAATTGAATGGCAAGAACAGCAGGGAGCAGGAGTGTAGTTGGGGTGGGGGGAGTTGCTGCCTGAGAGGGGACCCTGGCAGTCAGGTGAGGAGGTGAGGCAGCCAACCTGGAGGATGGCGGGAAGTCTTCCAGTTAAAGAACGTGTCATAATATTTTTCCTCCGGATGGACCAGTTAAATGATGTATGTAGATATGGATATATAGATAGGTGTTGACTAGATAGATATATGATAGATAGATAGATAGATAGATAGATAGATAGATAGATAGATAGATAGATAATAGGTAGGTAGGAAGATGATAGAGACAGAGGATAGAGACAGAGATAGAGGTAGGTATATAATGTCTAGAGCTATACCTGGCACACTGATTGTTTTAAATGGTTCTTCCCATTATTCCAGTGTTATTCTCTCTCCCTCCCCAACTCCCACTCCTCCAAGATTCTACAAAGGAGGAAAAACTACTGGAGGAAGCTGTTGCTTTGTTGCTCCCCATAGGGAGGAGCGGGGCAGGAATGATTGATTATTAATGATGTTTTCTGCACCAGACTGTGGGCAGTTTGCAAGTAGCAATCTGCGACTACTTAACTATGCCCAGCAGAGGATCTGCCTCATAGTAGGTATTCCATAAACGCTTGATGGAAAAATAAATGGGAAATACAGTGCAGTAACATGCAGTGGGGCATGGTATTGTAATGCGTTTGTTTCCATGAGCCCTGCCAGGCGTCTCAGCCAGCATGAGCTAGCGACACCCACAGAGAGGCTTGATGGAGCCCTAACATCTCAGGAGCTTAACTCTCTTGCTGTCTCACATGTGCACTCTCTCAAATGCCACCTGCTGTTAGGGGTGGTGAGAGAGTGCCAGACCACAAAGGGGGGTTAGGTAATTTTATTACAGTTTAGCTTTGTTGGCATTAAGATAAATCCTTCCTTCCTATAATTTTAAACTTCATCTCAGTGTTCTCAGAGAGGATATAAATTATTGAACAAAGGGAAGCTACTCTGGCTTCACATCAGATGGCACTTAGCTTCGCCTCGCATGGAGGAAAGGCCCTTCACATGGCCCATGTGTCAGCAGAAGGAGCTTATAATTTGGCAGCAATATTCAAGTTCTGGCTGATGTTAATCTCAGATGTGCCTGGAACTCAGGGCTAATTTAAATGATCTGGACATTTGCCCCAATACAAGATAAAAGTAAAGAAAATGAAAAGAGAAAAGAAAAGAACAAGTAAATCTTGGTATAAGAACAGAGAAAATTAGAAAGATTCAAGATGGTGGAGTAGGTAAACACTGTGCCTGCTTCATTCTGGGAACACATTAAAATTACAACTAAATTATTCAACAACCAACCTGGGGAGCCATCTGAAGTCTGGCTGAACAGAAGTTTTATAACTAAGAAGACAAAGAAGAGGAGCCTACGTCAAGATTAGTAGGAGGGGCACAGGTGCAAAAGGGATCAAACCTCTGGTGATGGTAGAGAATGAGGAGGGATAGCTCAGCCACGGAGGTTCCCTGTGGAGGAGCAAAGGACCCCAACGCTATGGTTACTCCCCAGCCCAGAGCACTGTGGCTGAGAACCGGAGCCCCACAATGCCTGACTGTGAAAAAGTGGGGACACTGACCATCCTATTGAAACTGTCCTCTTAAAGTGCCTACACAGACTCAGTCACTTAAGGCTACTCACCCTGGCCTCTGGCTGAGGAGTGGTGACTCAAGGGGTGTTGGAGGTGTAAGGCAGCAGATTCAGGTCTGTGGATTTGGGGTGAGGGCTACAGGACAGTCACCATTTTTCCTGGGTGAGTCCTCCTCCCATGCAACCAGATGTTTCCTTTGTTATGCCCACCTCCAAATGGCCAACTCTGAACCTGATTGGTCTGATGTGCTCTACTCACTCCACCCTGCTGACTCACTGGGGCCCTGCCCTGCCTAACTCTCCCAATGCCAGAGGCACTTTCTCCAGTGAGCAGCCAGCCCTGCCCACATTGAAATCTTTCTTGGAAAACTGTTTAAGTCTTCAGGCCCCAGGCATGTTGCTATGGGCATCTGTGTGCTCTGACACTTTTGCTAAGTAGCTCTAGGCACAGTACTGGCACAAAACTAAAATCTACAGGAGTCCAGCACAGGTGACCAGGGAGATGATGCTAGGTCCCCACAGGGCACCTACTACATAAAGTTATTCACTAATATCCGAGGAGAGGACATAGAAGATCTATCTAACACATAAAAACAAATACAGACAGGCATCCAAAATAAGAAAACAAAGAAATACCTCTCAAATAAAAGAAGAACTTAACAAAATGAAAGCAAGCAACCTGTCAGATACAGAGCTCAAAATGATGGTTATGAGGATGCTCAAGCAACTTAGTGAAAACCTCAACAGAGAGATAGGAAGCATAAAGAAAGAGATAGACACCATAAAAAAGAACCAGTCAGAAATGAAGAACGCAATGACTGGAATTCAGAATGCAATAGTAGGAATCAGCAGCAGACTACATGGAGCAAAGGATCAAATCAGAAAATTGAAAGACAAGGTAGCAGAAAAAATTCAGTCAGAACAGCAAAAAGAAAAAAACAATAAAAAAAAAAAAGGATAGTTTAAGGACCTCTGGGACAACACCAAGTGTAACAACATTTGCATCATAAGGGTACCAGAAGGAGAAGAGAGGAAGCAAGGAATTGAGAACCTATTTGAAGAAATAATGACTGAAAACTTCCCTAACCTGGCAAAAGAAAGGGACATACAAGCCCAGGAAGCAGAGAGTCTCATACAAGACAAACCCAAGTAGGCCCACAATGAGACACGTTATAACTAAAATGTCCAAGGTAATGACAAAGAAAATTTTTAAAAGCAGCAAGAGAATAGTAATTAGTCTCTTACAAGGGAGCTCCCATTAGACTGTCAGCTGATTTCTCAACAGAAACTTTGCAGGGCATAAGGGATGGGCAGAAAATATTTAATGTTGATGAAAAGCAAGGACCTACAACCAAGATTACTATATTCAGCAAGGCTATCATTCAAAATCAAAGGAGAAATAAAGAGGGAAGTAAAATTATGAATAATACAATAGCAAGAACTACATATCAACAATTACCTTGAATTTAAATGCATTAAAAGCTCCAATCAAAAGACAAGGAGGGTATTACACTGAGTGAAGTATCATACAGAGGAAGACAGATACAAGCTGACTGCTTATAGATGAAATTCAAAAAAGAAAATAAACAAGTGAAACAGGAACAAATTCATAGATATAGAAAACATTTGGTTTGTTGCCAGATAGGAGGAGAATTTGGAAGTGGGTGAAATAAGGGGAAGGGATGGGGAGGTTCAGTTTTGTGGTTACAAAATAATAGTTATGGGGAAAGCCAAGATGGCTCAGTGGGTTAAGCACTCGCTTTGAAGCCCCGAGGACAGAGGATCGAATCCCAGCTCCAGCCCCGGCGGACCCACATGCTGAACTGGGGTGTGCTTCCCGAATGCGGTGAGGCCCCCAGTTCAGTTCAAAAAAAAAAAAGAAAAGAAAATAATAGTTAATGATTACAAAGTAATAGTCATTAATGTTGTGATAACTATGAGTGACACCAGATAGGTACTAGATTTGTTGGGGGGATGGGAGGAGGGGGGTGAGTGAGAAATGGGAAGAAATCAAGAAGTACAAACTCATAGTCACAAAATAGTCACAGAGATGTAAAGTACAGCATAGGGCATACAGTCAATAACATTGTAATAACTATATATGGTGTCAGACAGGAACCAGATGTATCAGAATAAGAATTTTGTAAGTTATGTAAATGTCTCATCACTATTTTGTACACCTGAAACCAATATAATATTGTACATCAAAAGTAATTGAGAAATAAAAATAAATGAGAAAAAAAGAACAGAGGACATTTACATTAACTATTTATTTTCTATGTATTACCACACGTAGTACATCTATATCTCACTACAATTGTTATGTCATGGAGTAGGTGATACGATCTCTGCTTTACAGACCATGAAGCTGAATTTTACAAAAGTTAAGTAACTCAACCCAAAGGCACACAGGAGGCAGAGGAGCTGGGAGTGGAACCTGGGACCTGGGATAGTATGGGGCCTGGGGGGCATCCAAAGGGACCCTGGACAGTGAGCAACAATACCCTGGGAAGAGCTTCAATGGGGACATCCCCTTTGAATGAGCACACTAGGAGGGAGGAACAAGTCCTCAGACATTTCAGTGACATCAGAATTATTTCTTCCCGGTGAGGAGAAAAAAAAAAGACCTTTCTGAGCCAAAATCATGCAGTCCTAGAGCACTGTTTCTCACCTTTGTCTTTACTACAGTCTCCCACTTTTGTATGTGTCTCTCTTATTTGATTAGACAGTATATTGTATGTGTAGACATAGAGCTAGAGGTAATATATTTTATAGTCCCTTTCAATGTTAGAACCAGGCCTTAGTAAATATTTGTTAAATTCTTGTGTAAAATCTATCATGGAAAACAAAAGATTATAACGGATCCAACTAAAAAGGTTTACAAAAGAGAAGTCCTTCAGCACTGATTTTTTTTTTTTTTTTCTGATTTCAAAAGTAAATTCCCCTCGTGGAATTCAGAAAGTGACAGAAGTTATTGCCACTGGATTATGGGGAGAGGTATCAAAACACAATTCTTTACATAGGAGTCCCTCTGCCCCTGCCCGGTGCCTCTTATGATGAAGTTTCCCTTTGCAGCAATGATCCTGTTAGAAATAAGGGACAATGTGGTTGAAAAAGATAAGTAAAAGAGTTAAAAGGATACCATCAGAAAGACATCTAGGCTTCCCAGGTCAGATTTCTAACTGGTCTGACAAATGTTAACAGGAAGGAGAAAGAGCAGAAGCTGCATCTCAAAAGACCCTCAACCGACCAAGACAAGAATAAAATGCTGAACAAGGAAAGCTAGGGAGAAAATGCTGCTTCAAAGATTCCTAGTAAGACCCTTTTGCCCATCTGGAGAGAACACTCACACACAATGCATGCACAGTGCACTCGCGTGCGTACGCACACACACGGACACTGATGAGAATGTTCCCAGGCCTTGGTAATCTTCCAACAACTAAGGTTGCCAACTGCTGTGCCCTTTGTCCCAAACCACCTGCTTGGTGTGACACAAGCCAGAGACTGCAGCTGAGCACCCCAGGAACATCAAAGTTCACATTAGCCAGGTAATTTCTGAGCCCGAGGAAAGAGCCAGCTTAAACATTTCACTTGGGATCGCGCCAAAAAGCAGCTGCCTAAATAACAGCCTTCTAACTGGTTCCAATAAGATTTTCCCTCTGGATGAGAAGGGTCACTTCTGCTGCCAGGATATGGGCTGCAAGGCAGGGAGAAATATTCAGGTAAAGGAGACTGACAATGTAATAAAGTCTGTATCTTCCTTTCTTGGAAATTTCAAATGTTCTTAGAACAAAGACCTAGAAATGTTCTCTGACATAGCCACTCTATAGCTAATCCACTAGAACATATCTGACATTCACTATGCGCCTGGCACTATTAGAACTATTTACAAGTATTAACTCATTTAATCAACACAAAAAAATTCTGTGATGTGAGAAATATCATTACTCCCATTTGTGGATGAGGTCCTGAAAGGGTAACTTGTCTAAGATCACACAGCTACAGAGCCCTCATCTTACATTATACTGTGTCTGCTATTAGAAACCCAGGGAAACCCCCTTAGATTTGTTATCTCACTCGTTGTCATCAATAAAGACCTCTCAGTCTTTCCATTGGGAATATGTGTGTTCCTGAGGATTTATCCAATTCAGCAAATGCAGGGAAACCTTATTCATCACCTGCCAGGTGAAAATCGGGGCTAGATGCAGGGGTGGGCTCCATCTGGTGTGGGAGTCAGGGCTCTCTCCACTGCAGGTCAGTGCCATGGAGGAGGTGGAACATGGCTTAGAACACAGGACTGCAACGCAGGGTGGGGTACTCGGTGCAATGCGCAAGAAGTTAGACACTCTTACATCCCTGACCTGCTCTCTCTCCTCCTTTTGAGTCCCTGACTTCATTTTCAGATTGTGCCCTCATTATTTGATTAGTGTGGTAAGTTAAGCCTATGGCTTCCTACAAATCCCCTTTCTCACAAGTCTCTCAGGAATCTGACTGAGGCCAATGTTACTGTAGGCTTTATTTCCCTAAACCATGTCCCTGTTAGATTCAGTTGTCCTTGCTCTCCTACCTTAAGAATGGCCAAGACTTGGATGTGGCCTCAGAGAAAGGGACCAAGGAAGCCAGTTTTTAGTCCAGTCCTTGACCTCTTTGGGAGGCAAAGAAGAAACTGACTCACACGTGTGGAAGCCAGCTTCCTGGGGCCATATGTTTCCCTTGGGGGTTTTGGTCAACACTCAGTAGTAATCAATAGTGATTATTTTCTGGCCACGTCCTCCATGCATATCTACCTCAAAATCAGTAGTGATGAACAGTGACTGATTGAGCATTTTGGTTTCCAGAATCCCACCCTTGTCTATCTCCATCTTGGAGATATCATAGAGATATAAAGATTAATGAACCATGGTCCCTCCCTACATTCAAGGAACTTACAATCTAGTAGGGATATAGACATCAATATAAGTAGCAAGATCTAAGGTGTTAGCCTGGCCACACAGAGGGTGTGATGGATTCAACTGAAGCAATCAGAATAGGCTTCACACACCCTGAAGGATGAACAGGATTTGGATGGTGAAGGAGGATAGCACCCTCCAGGTGGAGAGAACAACATAAGTGGAGACTACGAAGTGTGAAAGGGCAGAGGGTTTTGAAGACTAAAAATGAAACACTAGGTATAGGAGAAGTGTAATGAGATGGGGCTGAAACCAGACCACAGGAAACCTTAAATGTTATATGAAAAGCCTTGGCCTTTGGCCTTTGACCCATAAACAGACAATATAGCTTTCGAGTATTTATTTTTCTGAGGACTTCCCCTGACCTCTCTCTCTTGAACTTGGGGCTAGAAAAGCCAGCTGCCTGGACTTGGCACATCTCCACTTGTAATTGCCATACCCGTCCCAAAACTCATATGACCAGACCAAATTCTCGATCTTCTCCCCATAGCTGCTTTTCCTGTAGTCTTCCCCATTCCCTGCTGCTAGAGCTAAAACCACAAGAATCCGCTTTTACTCCTTCCTTTCTCTCACACCCCACATTCAATCCATCAGCAAATTCTAATACCTCAACCCTGAAAAGATATCCAGAACTGCACCGCTTCCCGCCACCACCTCCATGGCTGCCACCTTGGTCCAGCCATCAGTCTATGGCCTGGATTCTTGAGAGAGCTTCCTCTCTCCCACCCAGGGTCTAGTCTTCACTGAGCAGCCAGAGTCATCCTTGGCAAATTAGGTCAGACCATGTCAGTCGTTCTTCTGCTCAAAGCCCATCAAGAAGTTCTCTCTCAGGGAAAGCCGGGACGGCTCAGCGGGTTGAGCGCTCGCTTTGAGGCCATGAGGACCGAGGATCGAATCCCGGCTCCGGCCCAGGCAGGACCCACGTGCTGAACTGGGAGCTCCCCCAGTTCAGTTCTCTCTCTGTCTCTGTCTCTGTATCTCTCTCTTTCTCTGTCAAAAAGCAATAAAAATAAAAATAAATATTAAAAA
>PVKE010052440.1:0-10335 GCA_004027555.1 Craseonycteris thonglongyai
TTACATAATCTAAGAACTTCATAACTACCTAGTTACATAATCTGAAGTCATTATATAATCTCATATTTCCTTATAAGGGGGAAAAGGGTATATTTCTTATAGAAATTCAATAGAATTATTGGATCTAGAACTCTGTTTAACTTTGCAAATACATAAGTACTTAAGTACTAGGTAGAATGGATCTGACCATCTCTTTGACTGCATCTTCTACACCACCCCACTGAATATCTAGGTCACATTTAAGTTCTACAGCATCAAAACCTGTGACTAGTACCAACCTCAAGTTATACACAGGATTCTCAGGAGTGACAGAGTGTGTTCTCTACCCGTCCAGCCCTTCCTTCTATTCTTGGCCTTTGATTCTGCCTGAGTGAACATTTATTCTCAGCCCTACTTGCCCCATCCAGCATTCCCTGAATTGGTCACTATTAAAGCCAGGCCTGTTGTTGACTTGATGTGCAGACTTTGGTTTACAGACTAGCAATCTGTAGAACCCGTCTGCCAAAGCTATGGCTGCCTGTCTCCTGATGAGGCAGACAGTGTACCTTCAGATCTCTGATTCTTCTTGTACCTCGTCGTGGGGTGTGGCCTTACCTTATTGAGCAAGAAATTCAGGAGACCAAGGCAGATAAGTCTCTGAGGCTCTGGTTACCTATTCTGGCTGGCTGTCTGTTGCAGATGTAAGTTGAAGCACCTTACCTCACTTTGAAATACAGTTCGCTAAAATCCCTCCCCCATTTACAGTGAGAATCCGGAATCCTCTAGCAATTTGGTGGGAGTGGGTTTGGGGAGACTTTCATCTAGTTATTTCTACCATATTTAAAGTATGACTTAATTTCCTGTTGTGTGCCTGTTATTATGCATTTAATGGCAAGGAATGCAGCCTTTCCTTTCAGATTTTCCTCTTGCAAACATCAACCATATAAGACATACATTTGTGGCAGACTGAAATGTGTGAGGCAACAAAGGATTTTGCTTAGCCTGCTCTTTGTGTCTGAGATTTTTCACTTCTTGGCAGCCCCTATTCTTCTGCAACCCTCAACTCCAGGCTCCACCCAAATTAATGCAGCAAACACTTTAAAACATCAGATTATCTCTTAAGTGTTTGTTTTGAGTCTGGTCCTGATTTGTGCTTCTTTGAACTATGGGTGATCAACTGCAGGTCACAGCTTGCAAAGTTATTTTCTCTCTCCCCTGTCAGTCTCTAAGAGGGGACAGGGCCAAGATAAAAATGTATTTCATCACTGGTTCCATGATGATGACATATCAGAAGGAAGAAATAGTGACTTGGAATTGAGCAGCACACATTTTTGTTTGTGTGTTTGCTTCTTTTGCCTTTTCAAATCCACATGAATCTTTTGGATTGTGGACCCTCATCTAATCCAAGGTGCCACCTCAGGTTTATTAGATAGCCTGACTGATTGTCTTAATCCCATTCATGTGGTACCATCTGAGGAGGCATCCTATATAGGCTCTTGGTATCCTGGAAAGATGTTTTTTTTTTGGGGGGGGGGGGATTATGTTGGAATAAGTTCTTAAGGACTTTTTTATTGTTTTGATTGATGTTTCTTAACAACTTTGTGGGGAATGGTTGCATACTTCGTATGTTAAAAATGAGCCTTATAATTAGGGGATGCCAAGACCAACTTTAATGTAGATTGTTCATGCCTTTTTACTTATAAAATCTAATCATTAAAAAAAATTTCTACTGTGTTCTTATACCCACAAGGGATTCGAATCACTTCCTTGTGTAATACAAATTTAACTAGATTGAAAATTCAGTAATTTGACCAAGTTTTTCTTTCCTATTAAAAATTAAATCTTTTCACCTTGAATGGGAAGAATTAAAAGTAAAAATGAGGTCAGATGATAAGCATGTCTGTTTTCATCATGGTAAGACTATATTACGCTCCATAATGTGTTTAATCTTTTAATCTATTGATGATGATGAGAATAATAGTAATAATAAAACACCAAGTCAGGCATTGAATTATATAAATTGCATAATTTATTTCACTCTCATCAGTAACATTTCTTTGAGGTGAACATCTCATCTTAAATGCAAAAATAGAGGCTCAGAGAATTTCCTTGGTTACACTATTTGTAGGCGCCCTGGCTGAGATGTGCATCAACAGTTCATGCAGCTGGGTAGTCTTTCCTCTTAGAGCATCTAATAATGCAATAGAACCCTGGACCTGGTGTTATATACTATCATAATACATATGTATTTTTGAGCTCTTTAGTAGTTAAATCTTTCTGATTTTAGGAGATAATGTTTTTATTACATGTTATAGGCACAAATAGGAAATGGCTGTGCAACCCCCAAGCGTCCTGGGTCTATAACTTAACACACTGAAAAGAAATGAACTTGTTGTATTTTCCTTTGAAATAACTGGAATTGGTCTTCCTCTCCCCGCCTTTTTTTGTCATCTTTAAAAATACAAATAATTTTCCACAGAATGTTCTAAAGTTGCTTCTTGAGGTTGAACAACTCAACTGATGGTAAATATCTTTTAATTTATCTACAAAAGAGCAGGTTTACTCCAGCGAAAATAAGATCTTTAGACTGTTGTTATGTAAAATGAAACTTTGTTTTTCTCCTAGAACTTGGTGAAGTTTATGTAGTTCAGGAGGAAAAGAATATGTGTGTGGGTGCGAGATTGAGGAAATGGGAAGAAGTTGACTGAGAAATGTGAGCAGTTGATAAAAAAGCAAGCAGAAATGCTAATCTTAACAGAGCTTTATAACTTTGTCTCACTGATGTTATTGCTTGCTTTTAAAAGATGATAGAATTTAGTGTTGCTCTTTTTGTTACAAAACCTAATTGAATTTTACTGAGAGAAAATGGAATGTTCCAGGGGAGAGCAATTATACTTGATTAAAATGCTAATTTTGGCTCTATTTTATGCATTTACTTGCTTTTAGAAAATGTAATGTATGTGTCCAAAGTCTCTAGCAAAATAGTTAAAAATAAAAAAAAGAATTTTCAAACTTTAGAAGTATGAAAAGATTCATAGCAAAATTCTGTCAAGAAGTGGGTTCCTTTTTGTATTGAAAATATAATCTCTAGAAATTGGATTTATATTCATTTTTATTTGTATTACAACATAACCTTCAGAATTGGATTTATATTCCTTTAGCAGCATGCCTGATTAATATCAGTTAACAATTTCTTAATAAAGTAATAAGTTATTAATGAATAAAGATTAGATAAACAATCATGATGTAGCTAAAATAAGCATAACTCTGTAAACACCTATATTCTAATTTTTATGATCACTGAGAATAGGACTGTGAATTAATCACCAGCCCTGTGGCAGTGCCTAGCTCATACTAGGTATTCAGAACATTTTGAGTGTATGTGTGTGAATGAATAGGGACATGTGTGCTTGTGCTTGATGCCTGGATCGATGGGTTGATTTGTGATTGATTAAATGAGGTTAACACCTTTGGCTGCTAGTGGAATTTCTTATGATTTTATCCTACAACAAATTACCCCTCTCCCGTATCCCCTCTTATTACTCTAGTATGCTTAGATTCATGCTCAGAGAACATTCTAGTTTAAACCTGGAATACCGGTAATCATCCCAGGCATAAAGACCAACTAAATTTTGGTGGAGATTTATGTTACAGGGGTGGCGTTGGTAGGACCCAAGGCTCACTTGGAAGAGTCTCAGCACCCTAGACATTCTTGTTCCCTGACGCCAGGAGATCGGGCTTGTTTTTGTGGCTTGCTACTGATGGAGCCCTGGTTGCTACTCTCTTGGTGGCCTGCTTACCCACTCTGCTAGATTCAGCTGAGGCCAAATGAGTCAAATGGTTAGTTGGCCACTACAGTTGATGCAGGCGGGGTCAATCAGCCTGGCATTGGTTGCCCTTGGAAGTCCTTGCTTTTTTGCTATAGAAGATTTGTCACTCTAGTGCAGGATAATGGTTAGGAGCGTGATGTCTTGATCCAGGACTGCATGCATTGGACTCCTTACTCAACTCCTTACTAGGTATGAAACAGTGGGCGGTGGGATAACTGGAAATGTCTAGATTCCTCACCTATAAAATGGGAACACGAGTAGTAGCTATCTTTGGGGGGAATTTGTACTAATCTTTGCCTTACATATTGTAAACTGCACTTCCATCCAAGGAAAGAGTCTTTGAGTATTGCCACTAACTTGCACAGGGGTCTGGATAAAAATGAGGAAGATTTTTTTATTTAAGATTAATTTTATTATTTTGAGAGAAGGTAGGAGATAGAGAGAGAGAGAATGAGAGGAGAGAGCCCAGAGCAGTCTCCATAGTTGTAAATACTTCATTACTTGTGACATGGTTTCATTCCACACAGGTGGATGTGGGGCCACGTGGGGAGGGAACTGAACTGGGAGCCTTCCTCTTGGGAGGCTAGAACCTTTGCCGCCATCCTGGCGATTACCAGTTATGTCGCTATTTAGTATATGGATTTGCATAGGTGGGGACTGAGCATCCAATCCCAGATCTCGTGACTGTGAGACAAACGCTCAATTGCTGAGCTATCCCTGCATCCCCCTGAGGATTTTTAACACATAGCCAGGGCTGTATTTGCACATTGACCACCCTTCCTCTGGTCATTTGCAATTACTGGGGGGCAAACACCCCGTCTTTGTGACTTACCAACGGGACAAGGACTTTAGGTCACCAGTTCTACCCAGGTGCCAGTGTTTAATTAAACTCTGTAGGCTCTGTGTTCATTATGATAAAAATGTTCATTCTGGAAAAGTTTGAAAATGCTTTTTGGTTAGAATGAGATTTTTGGCATGTTTTCACTGTGGTCTTTGGCTCTAAATTCCTGAAATGCTGACCTAGTTAAATTTATTTTTGTTTTAAACACCATTGGTAACATTTCCAAGTGTCCATATGGACTCGATAAATACTTTGCTTGTGCTTACTGTCTATGTGAACTAGAAGAAGAGGAACGATTATGATTGGGGGAATCCTGAACATTTTTCTTCATTTAGCTTGATGCTGGAAATATTTCTTTGTCACCATAATTTAGAGGTTTCAACATTATGCTTGGATTTTCAGGAAATCAGTGGTAACTTCATATTAGCTGAGAAAAATGAATTTCAAAATTCTCAGTGAAGAGGTAAATGGTCCATTTTTCATAGCAAAAACTTCTTTTTCAAGGGAATTTGCTGCTAAGTTGTATGCAGCAGCTTCAGGCATTACTTGACCTTTTGGCATATTGAGAAATTGTTTTCTTTGTGTAAATATTAAATCAATATTTGGGGAAGGCTGGGTACTGTATGGTATGTAGTGCACGAACACAAAAACAATCAGCTGTGTGTATTTCCACATCTGCAAGCAGATTTGGTTTCTATAACTGTCAGTCAAGCAGATCTTATGGAATGAATTTTCATTCCCTCACTAGTGACCATACAAATTCTAGTCCTCCAGGAAACAAATCACAGCGGCCTTTCTGACAAAGACGGACAGTGAAAAATTTTATGACAATATAGTCAATCCACTCTTCAGCAGAAGTAAATTGCATTTTTGTTTCTTTTACACTATTAAAAAGGAAAAAAAATTGTGAAAGTTTCTTCTAAGCACGCGTTATCTCTGATGTGATAGACTGTGTTCTTTTTTGGGGCCATTTTCTTTACTTCTGACTACAGCAGGTACTGCTTGGAACATGTCTCCTGTTTGGATGCCATAGTCAGAAGGGGGTTCTTCCTCCTGCTCATGTTACTGGCCATTGTTGCCCTTTCTGCATTAGCTGCCATGTATGTGGAGGTACCTTCAACTGTGGCATGCCACACACTGTTAGAACCTTTTGGTGCCAGCCAAGGTTTACAGGGCACAGTGCCTGCTAGGATGCATTTCAGAGAACCCTTACATGTGCATTTATAGCTGTCTAACAAAGGAGTTAGTACTATTTGTGCTGAACAAATATGTTCACTGAGATAGGAAAAGAAATACAAAATAAATATTTTTTTAAGTGCCTGCTGTGTCTCAGTCACTATGTTCTGGCTGTGATGGAAGGATGGGAGGGATCATCACCCTGTTGATGTTTGGGAAACTAACACTTGGATCACTTTTGAGAAATTCTCCAACTAACAGGTGCTGTCATTCATATCTGTATCCTTTAGAGTCCAAAGCCCACTTCCCACATCTGCTACCTCACTGTCATACTTAAAGCACAGTGTTCAAGGTCATCCGTGAATTTTTCAAGCTGGAAAGAAATGCACAACACTCCACTCGGGTCCCAAACTATGTTCTTTGTACCATTAGGTTACTGGATGAAAATAGGATTTCTCATACATGCTTCATTCTTAGCCTGACCCAAGGTGCCCTCAGTCTCCCTCTCTGAGCTATTCCTTCCGAGTTCCCATTTCAGATGATCAAGCCAGAATCCCAGGAGTTAGCCATAACCCTTCTTTTTCTTCGGACACTCCACACTTCATCAGGGACAAAGTACCGTTCATTCTGCCTGTGTCAGTTGGAGGGGTGTCTGTGAAGGCAGCAGGGTAGAGACCTGATTCAGCTCACCATTCCGATCTCACACCTGTGAAGGGAAGTGTGCGGGGCAGTCTTATGGGGGTGAGATTGAGCCTCAGACTGTCATGCAGATGCAGCAATGCCTCATCTGCTCCAGTAAGAGCTCTGGAGCAAAAATTGTCTGAGAAATCCCATTTTGAGCAGAAATAATAAAGTCTGAATTTCCCAGTGTGCTTAGTCATTGGCTGGGGGCTGCTCCCAGAAGTGTGGCCTCAGCTTGGAAGCTGAGTGAATTCTGAAGTTGCTGCAGCCAGAGCCATTCTGCTAAGCACCCCCTTGTAGCTGTGCTACAGATTCTTCCTTAAAGGGAGACCCTGCCAGCATACTCAGTGCCCAGTACCGTTGCTGTTCTCTGTCCGCCCTCTACCCCAGATGCTTCACCCACACCTCAGCTGCCTTCCCCTCTCCCCTAGACTACAACAGCCCTACTGTTGGGTCTCCATTCTTTCTCCCCTCTAGCACATCTGCCATCCTACAGCCATTTTTTTTTGTTTTGATTTTTAAGGAGGGAGCTTTATTTAATAGATGCAAATAAAAACTTGTTCCTTCTTGATACCCTAGATCTAGAGGTAACACTATATTTAAAGTGGATTTGTAGATGTCACGTTGAATAAATTCTCTTTGGCAACACTATGGCTTATTTGCTAACACATTTTAGAAAATTTGTAAACCAAGCAATAGAGCCCCCAAGGGAGTTATATACAAAAATACCAAATGACAGCAACACAGACAAATTTTCAATAAACTTTCTCTGTTGTGACTTTTACATTGCGTGAGATATTAGAATTGCAAAGTCTTAACATGAAAGAATTTGTTTCTTTGCTCTTTTTCTCTTTTTCTGTTTCTACTAGAAAATAGCTGCTGTCACACATGGAATGGAATATATTTTACCCAGGTTCTGTGGTCCCATGTAAGACTTTTAAATATGGATATTATATGAGGCCTCAAGCATTTTCAGCCTAAGACCTTTGAGTGCCATAATACCTGTATGACAGCCACAGTTGGATTGACCACCAGTACACAAATTGAAGTATATAGTGCTATTATAATAGGATTTCAAGATAATTTTCTTTCCATAAAGGGCTTTAGGTAGGTTACCCTGATGATCACCAGGATTAAAGACTTGGGGAGAAAATCCCATAGTGGGTGATTTTTCCCCCCGATATTCCCTTTTTGTCTTCTCTTGTCCTCTTTTTGGACTCACCTTTAATGATGTATTAATTAGTGATCTTGTCACAACTTTATTGGAAACCCTTAGGCTAAATTCCAGATGGGGTCCTGAATGAGTTGTCCCCTCTCCACCCGTTAGCCTCTCATCCCAACTCACACTAGATCCCAGATGTGGAAAACAAATTCTGAAGGGAGTTTCATGTGCAAGACAGTTGTTGGTGGAATGCCTTTGAGATTAATACCTGTGGGAAGGAAGGGTGGAGGCGAAAGCAGGACTGTGTAGGGGAGAAGTTGAGGTGCAATCCTGAGAAAATCTTCCCTTCTCCTAAAGGAAGCTTTAGATTTATTTGGGAGGCCCTTCCGAGCTGTTCAGGATGGGCCATGGGGCCAAGCTTTAATACCCCTAAGTTGACTAGTCCTTGTATGCCACTAGAAGGAAGTGTGAGCAGGCAGTGTATTATTCTTCAGCAGAGGAAAACCCCAAAGGGGTCTTAACAGTTGAAGGTTGTTGGCCACCACACATCAAACATCTTGGGAGAATAAGTCTTTCCATCCTGCAGGGGATCTGGTTGGCATGAGCCAATGAGCACTTCTCAGCCATGCTGAGCTTCGCCCTGCAGACCTCTGGACCTTTGTTATTTCTCTGTTATTACATCTGGAGACTTCTGGTTTACTATTTCCCCCTACTTTGCCTACTTAACTCCAGTTCACTCTTTAGATTTTATCTCAGAGGTCTGGTCCACGGGAAAGCTCTTATCAGACTAAACTCTTTGTTATGCAAATCCAAAGCACCCTGTATTTCTTCTCCTTTGTAGTGTCCATCACATATCACACATCTGATTATTTATTTAATGTCTTTATTCCCTATGAAAGTCCCCCATGTGAGGCATGCTGGTAGCAAATCCTGCATCCCTAAAGGGTAGTAGCTGTCATATAACCGGCACTCAACAAACTAAAATGGGAGTGTTAAACTTTTTAATAAAATTACTTTGCTTATCAAATATTCCTTCTCACAAAAATTAAACAATATTCAGAAGTGTGTGATTATATTTGATACTTTCTTTATTCAGTATTTCATCAAATGTAGCATATTTTTTCTTGAGCTTCTTATTGTGAAGAATAAAGAACCAAATAACTCAAGTGAATTATCACAAAGGTAAACATTTTGGTCAGTTTGGAAAATACTCCAATTTATTACTTACCAAATTTCCATAAATTTGAAAAACACTACAATACTACCTTTCCATTGTATATCTCTGTGATTCAGTGATGCATTTCTAGAAAGCATGAACAAGCAAATGAATCTTAAAATTATCTTCATTCTTAATAAAGAAGACTATGAAAATAAATACGTATTTACAAAGTAGTTAAATTCAAGGTCATTGTTAAGGTATAGAATTCTTGTGTTACCACAAGACTTTTTAAAGCAAGAACTCTTTGTTTACATTTACCCAGTATTTGACAAAGAAGATAGTCGAGTAGTTTGAGGGAAACGTAAATCTGAATTATTTGTTCTGTTCAGCCAGGATGAGAATCATTAACTTGATTGAAGTGAAGAAAATAGAACTGGATTTACCAAACCTCTGTTTAGTATTTCATGTACTTTATTACCAAATCCAGTTGCTCCCCAATTCAAACACGGGCTGAGGGATTTTCTTCCTTTCATTTTTGAGATATTATAGATTTAGTTAAAAAAAAATGTCTTTGTTCTTAGAGCTGATGTTCCTTAAAATGAATTTACAGTTCTCTCAAATTAAAAGAATATACATTTTTCTAAGGAATTTTATAGTTTCTCCTTTTACAGGGATATAAAAACACTTTTTGATAACTTCTTTTTTTTGATAAGTTCTTTTAGCACTCTGGGAAATTAGTACATAAA
Organism: Craseonycteris thonglongyai; assembly: GCA_004027555.1. NCBI lineage: Eukaryota > Metazoa > Chordata > Mammalia > Chiroptera > Craseonycteridae > Craseonycteris > Craseonycteris thonglongyai. The sequence goes on from PVKE010052440.1 coordinate 9,575, forward strand.
TCTCAGGTGAGTGGCTCATGGTTAAAGAAGGCTACCCTTTTGAAGTTATGAATGTGAACAAGTCTTTGGAGACTTGCTCTGTAGAGAAGCTTTATAATGGGCCTAAATTTAGGTACACTATTGTAGCTGACTGAATGTGTACATGAATCAGGGAGTTGGAGGGTTGGGATTTGAGTCCTCACCAGAGGGTATCTAGCTGGGTCACTTTACTTCTCTGACCAACTTCCTTATCTGTAAAACAGGAATAAAGACTCCTACTTCTTAGGGTAACTGTAGTATTTAAATGCAGAAATCTGCAGGGAGTGCCCTGAGGAGTCCTGGCATGAGGCGTCCAGCGAATGGTAGCTATTATTATTATTATGACCAGTGCCTGGGAATAGCATATGTTTTTATTTCCCAATTTCAAAGTTAATTTTTAAAATGAAGGTTTATTTCCCCATTGAGGTCTAAAAGTTTTGCACATGTATAAATAAAAGACTGTTACAATTTAGAAATTATATTTTGGAAACTTACGAGAGTCTTAAAATTTTTGGCTGTTCCCAGAAACTCCTTTGACATTTAAAAGTTGTCAGGACACCATCAGGTATTTCAGAATGAGATCAGGTCTGATTCATTTGGACGAATCTGATAGTTTCTGAATTTATTTGATTATGTTGAGACTTTTTGTTCCCAATATTGCCCTGGATCATACGTGCCGTGTGTGTGTGTGTGTGTGTGTGTGTGTGTGTGTGTGTGTGTGTGTGTGTGTGTGTGTGTGTGTG
>PVKE010052441.1:0-10337 GCA_004027555.1 Craseonycteris thonglongyai
TTTTTTTTACCCAGAGTGGTCTATTGTCTTTTATTACAAAGAAATGCATATTTATCAAAATAAAGTCAGAAATTGCAGATAAGTATTATTATACACTGGTACCATTTTACAGTAAATATATATTTTTACAGTATACATATATTTTATAGTTCATATATATTTATCTCATTTAGTTTTATTTTTTAATTATATTTGACATATAATATTATATTGATTTCAGGTTTACAGCATAGTGATGAAACATTTATATAACTTACAAAATTCTGATACATCTGTTTTCCATCTGATACCATAAATAATTATTGTATTGTTATTGACCGTATGTCCTTTGCTGCACTTTATATTCCTGTGACTATTTTGTGACTATGAATTTGTACTTTGATTTTTTCCCCTTTCTCACCCACCCCTCCTATTCTCCTTCTGTCAACCCAGCAAATCTAGTATCCATCTGAAACCACGTAGTTATTGCATCATTGACTATATTCCTGTGTTATACCATATATCCTCGTAACTATTATTTTGTAATCATCAAACTGAAATTTCCAAACCCTTTCTCTCATTTCTTCCCCTCCAATCCTCCTCTCGTCTGGCAACAAACCAAATGTTTTCTAAATCTATGAATCTGTTCCTGTTCCATTGGTTTATTTTCTTTTTTGGATTTCACCTATAAGCAAAGTCAACTTGCATTTGTCTTCCTCTGTTTGACACTCCACTCTTTGCAATACCCTCCATTTCTTTTGATTGGAGCTTTTAATCTGTTTAAATTGAAAGTAATTGTTGATATGTAGCTATTGTCATTTTATTATTGATAATTTTGCTTTCCCCCATCCCTCATCTTGAAGTAGTCCCTCTAACAATCCTTGTAATACTGGTTTATTGGTGATGAACTCCTTTAACTTTTTCTTATTTTAGAAAGCTCTTTATTTGTCCTTCGATTATGAGTGATAGTTTTGCTTGGTAGAGTAATCTTGGTTGTAGGTCCTTGCTTTTTGTCACATTGCATATGTTCTGCCACTCCCTTCTGTTGTACGAAGTTTTTTTTGAGAAATCAGTTGACAGTTTTATGGGAACTCTCTTATAAATTACCAGTTGCTTTTCTCTTGATGCTTTCAGGATTCTTTCTTTGTCTTTAACTTTGAATATTTAAATTATAATGTGTTTTGCTGTGGGCCTATTTGGGTTTATCTTATTTGAGACTGTCTGTACTTCCTGACTTGCATGTCTATTTTCTTCACCCAGTTAGGGAAGTTTTCAGTCATTATTTCTTCAAAGAGATTTTCAGTACCTTGCTTTTTCTCTTATCTTTCTGGTGCTTCTTCTGTTAGGCTTGATGTTGTCCCAGAGGCCCCTTAAACTAACCTCATTTTTTTGGATTCTTTTTTCTTTTTGTTCTTCTGACTGGATAGTTTCTGCTACCTTTTATTCTAATTCATTGATTTGGTCCTCCTGCTCCATATAGTCTGTTGTTGTATCCTTCTATTGTGTTCTAAATTTTATTTATTATATTATTCATTTGTGATTGGTTCTTTTTTTTTTTAATGGATATAAATGTTCTTCTTTATGCTTGCTATTTCTCTGTTTAAGTTTTCACTGAATTCCATGAGCTTCCTTATAACCATCGTTTTAAGCTCTGTATCTAGTAGGTTGCTTACCTCCATATTGTGTAGTTCTACTTATGAAATTTTTTTTTAAGATTTGATTTATTATTTTTGACAGACAGAGAGAGACAGAGAGAAGGGGAGGGCCAGTGCACTCTCCATAGTTTCATGTCATCAATTTTCAACATGGTTTTATTCCACACAGGTGGGCGGGGGCTGTGCAGGGCAGGAACTGGGCTGGGGGCCTCCCACATGGGAGGCACACCCCTTGAGCCAAGGGCCGGACCGGGGGAGGGAGGCAAGAACAGAACTGGGGGTGCTCCCACATAGGAAGCACACCCCAGTTCAGCATATGGGTCTGCACAGACTGGGGCTGGGATTTGATCCTTGGTCCCCGAGGGCTACAAAGCCAGCATTTAACCCACTGTCCCACCCTGGCTTCCCCTGGAATTTTTTGCTATTTAATTTGAGACATATTTTTTTGTTTTCTCATTTTGGATTTCTGTCTGTGTTTGTTTCTATGTATTAGGTAGATCTGCTGTGTGTCCCAGTGTTGCTGGATAGCTTTATGTAGTAAGTGCTCTGTGGGGCCCTGGCATCATCTCCCTGGTCACCTGCATTGGGTGCTCCTGTGGATTCTGGTTTGATGCCAGTGCTATGCCTGGAGCTAGTCAGCAAAAGTCTCAGAGCACACCAATGCTGGCCACTGCCCACATGGGGCCTGCAGACTTAAATAGTTTTCCAAGAAAGATTGCAATGCCAGCAGGGCTCGCTGCTCAGAGGAGAAAGTGTCTCTGGCTTTGGTGAAGTTGGGTGGGGTGGGGTCCCAGTGAGTCAGCAGGGTGGAGCCAGTGGAGCTCACAGACCCATCAATTTCAGATTTGTCTGTGTTGGGGTAGGTGCAACATAGGAAAAATGGCATCCGCCAGCTCTGGCTGCATGGGAGGAGGACCCACCCAGGAAAAAAGGTGACTGTCCTCCAAAGTCACACACCTCAGTCTGCCCCTGTATGCCTCCAACAATTCCAGAGCCACTGTCCCTCTGTTGGAGCCCAAGTTGAGTGCTCAGGAGTGACTGAGTCTGCACAGGCACTTTAAGAGGATGTTTGGGTTTCCTGTGGTCTCTTTTCCACCCGGAGGGTCAGAATCCTCACAGTCAGTTTTTCACAGTCAGATATTGGGGGGCTCCTCTTTCCAGCCTCAGTGATCTGAGTGAGGGACCCTGGTATGGGGCCGGGGTTCCTTGCTCCTCCAGGGAGAACCTCCACAGCTAAGATATCCTTCCTAATTCTCTGCTGCCACCAGAAGTTTGCATCCTTTTGTGTCTGCAACCCACCTATAAGTCTCCATGTGGTCTCCTCTTTTTTGTGTCCTTAGTTATAAAACTTCTGTTCAGCTAGACTTCAGATTCAGATGGTTCTTCAGGTTGGTTGTTCAGTAATTTAGTTATAATTTAATGTGTTCATGGAACAGTAGGCATAGTGTTTACCTGCTTGGCCATCTTGGATCTCTGTTCTAGAGTTCTAAACAGTAACTTTTTGATGTTATTCTGCAATAATCTATTGCTATTAATTTTTAGTAATTCTCTGTGTATGTTTGGGAAAAAATGTATTCCTATATAATAAACTCCAGAAAATAAATCATTGCTACTAGAACTTAAGAGTAATGTATTCTACCTTTTAAAAATTCAGGTTGCACACATTAAAGCTAAAAAAATATTTAGCAGTAAGTATGTTGGCTAAGGGATTTATGAAATAATGACATTCTTTCTTAAGTCTATTTTTTCCACATTGCTCCTTTTAGAATAATGCATTAGTTGAGTTATATGTTTAATTATTAATTTTAATTTTGCTTCTGAGTTCTCTTTCTTGGATCGCTCCAGAATAATTTCAGGGATGAGGAGCTAGGGCCTAACTGCATCTCCTCTCGCCGTGCTCAGACAGGAGCATGTGAACAGATTAAAGAGACTTCAGTTCTTTGAACATTGGTTGTGACTTTATAATTTATTTTTAGTAGCTGCTAATATTGTGTCTTACTATTTAATATAAACCTCTTTTTAAATGCTAACTATTGGGTATTATACCTTTTATTATAATTAACAAGAGAAATGAGACTATAGAAGACTGTGAAAACCGTATCCAACTTTTTAAAAATTATCTTCTCAGAGAATGTAATCAAGTTTATTTGCTTGTTCTAAAACTTCAAATTATGTATTTTTATCATTTAAATTCAATTATTGTTTAAAAGTCTTTTAGACCTAGAATACATAAAGAAATTACACAAATATAAAAATATTCATATAGAGAGAAGATAGGAAGAGGAGTAGAGAAAATATAGGTCAATTAATATGTGGATGTGAAGAAGCATCAAATTTAAAATGTTGGTGATGAAAGCAAACTTTGAAGCAGGTCCCTCCACACCCCCAACCATTCATGGACAGTGCTTCATAGGAGTTGTTTTTCTCAGCTACTAGCTGAAGTCTGAGTTGACTTACAGTTCTAAAGAATGTACCATGCACCATGCCAGTAAAATATTCCTGTTATGGCGTTGTAGGTTATAAGAAATGACTGAGTAGCACCTTAATATCACAAGTACTGAGCTGTGTTTCTGTTGACCCTGACATTTGTATAAGGCTGACTTGAAATTATAACTCACTAGCCATTTGCAACTTTTCTGCCTTAAGCTGCTAGGACAATGTTGTATCTTCTATTCTTTTCTTTAAGTTATTTTTCCTTATATTAAGTTTTCACAAACAGTGATGATTTAAAGATTACCTTATTCAAATTCATTTTTTTTTAAAGACATATTTTATTGGGGTTTTTTTTGTTTTGTTTTTTTGTTTTTTTTTAATTATTTATCTATTTTTGACAGAGAGGGAGAGAGAGAGAGACACACACACAGAGATTGAGAGAGAACTGAACTAGGGGAGCTCCCAGTTCAGCACATGGTTCCGCACGGGCCGGGGCCGGGATTCGATCCCCGGTTCCCGGCGCTGCAAAGTGGGCGCCCAACCCACTGAGCCATCCCGGCTCCCCTCAAATTCATTTTAAACAATGCTTATCTAGTTTATCCTATATCAGAAATAGGATATTGCAATTAGGTAATGTAAATCTACTCAGTGCTTGAAGGAGTTCATTTAACTAAGAATACTTTTTATTAAATACAACAAAAGTATTAGTTGAAAATTACACTTATTTATTGAATACTTTCTTCCAGAAATGATTTTAGGTGCTAGGGATGCAACAGTGAAAGGAAGAGGCAACATGAATCCTGTACTTGCCTCTGGAGAGTATAGGAACTACACACGTAAACAGGTTAAATATATATAAAGTTTGTGATGGGATGAAGAGTGCTATAAATAACAATAAAGAAGGGATAGGGGATGAAAAATTTTAAAGGTCCGAGAAGGAAGAAGTACAGATTCATGTAAGGTGGTCCTGGAAGGATAGCTTTGATGGTGACATCTGTGCAAAAACCTGGGGAGTTAAGGGAGCCACCTACATGGCCAATGCAAAACCTCTGAGGTGGGAGTGTGCCTGACACCTTCAGAGAAGAGCAAGTGAGGCCTGGCTGCCCTGAGTGGAGGGATCCAGGGTTAGAGTATTTAGCTAAATCCTCTACAGACCATGTAGAAAAGGTTTCCTTCCACATCACGTTGTACTATAATCATTTATGTATGTGCTCTCTCCTCTTTTGACTCTTGAGTTCTGGAAAAGCATAACTGAAAAGCATTCACACAGAGTCTGTTATGTTGAAATGAATTCTCTTGGCTCAGAAGTTCGTAAAAGTTCCAAATCACAGCATTTGGTGTAACAGGCTAGACACAGAGTGATGCCTGACCCTCAGGACTCTGCTCTGCTGGGTGGGCATACCGTATTAGTGTTCTAGGGCTCCTGTAACAGATTATCACAAAATGATGGTTTAAAACAAGCAAAATTTATTCTCTCACAATTCTAGAGGCCAGAAGTCTGAAATGAAGGTATGAGCAAGGCTACACGCCCTCTGTAAGCTTTACTGGTGAATCCACTCCTTTCCTCTTCCAACTTCTGGGGACTCCCGATGTTTCTTGGCATATGGTCACATCGCCCCAGTCTCACCTCTGAGTTCACATTAGCTTTTCTTCTTCTCTGTGTGTTTTTCCTTCCTTTGTCACTGTGCTCCCCAAACTCCCTCTGCCTGTCTGTTATAAGGCTACATGGGATTGAATTTACAGTTTATCTGGAAAATCTGGGATAAACTCTTCCCCTCAAGATCCTTAATCTCATCTTTTGCTATATAATGTAACTTTCAGTCTTTTGCCATGTAAGGTAATACTCAAATCCTGGGGATTAAGAGATGACATATCTGTGTTGAAGCCATTATTTAACCCATAATTATTTACAAGCCTAATAACAGGATTTTCTTGGTAGGAGTGTCTATATTTAAGTAGGAATCTACTTTGAAAGAATGTCTTCTTGTGGAATGTGACCTGTGAAGATATGGACATGAGAATAGGGCCCTGGTCAACTAGATTGGAGTAGAGAAAGCTGTGATTAAGATAAATAGTGGTTTATGTCAGGAAGTTAAAGGAGAAGCTTTGTCATGTAATATGCAAATTAAAAGATGTTCAGATTAGAAGCCAATAGAAATGCACAGCTTGTGTTCCTTGCTAGATCATACTACTTTCAAAATTCAGCACCCTAATCCAATATGAATTTTGGTTCTTATGGTCTAACATGTGTGCCTCAGGGTGGTGGTGCCCTGCTCCATCCAGCTGTTTAAGGACAGGCTGAGAGATGCCCTGTCACCTCCAAAGCATGACGCTCAGTATCACCAGCTTCAATGTCCAGCTTGGAAATGGAAAGCAAGGCAGAGTATGAAGGATTGCTCAAGATATTTAAGACTTGGGGAGGCCCGGATGGCTCAGTGGGTTGAGTGCTCACTTTGTAGTGCTGGGGACCAGGGATCGAATCCCAGCCCCGGCCTGTGCAGACCCATGTGCTGAACTGGGGAGTTCCCCCAGTTCAGTTCTCTCCCTGTGTCTGTCTCTGTCTCTGTCTGTCTCTCTCTTTCTGTCAAAAACAATAAAAAAATAAAATAAACTTAAGATATTTAAGACACCAGACCTGGGAATAGTTTACATTACTTCTTCATCCTATCCAATCATATAACTTTGGGAAATACTGGTAAATGTAATTTAGCTGTGTAGCCAGAAAGGTAACAAAGTTGTTTGGGTAAAACAAAATAGTGCCTCTGTCATTTAGGTGCAGCAGATTCTACTCCTTCGGCAGCAAGTGTAACATCAATCCTGGTTTACTGTTGTGAATGTTGGGGGGTCAAGATTACTTAATAATTGTTGGGAAATAGGTTAGGCTAAATTCTAAGTCTGAATAATATGGAACTTAAAGAAGAACATGTCTGCAACATGAATACCTAGCACATCATCCAGGTTCTGCACATGTCACCTGTACTATTGCTTCCTTTTTTTTTTTTAATCTAATTGTTTTTCAATTAAAATGGTATAATTACTTGCTATCCTCACTGCAAATTTTTTACACACAGATATAAACTCAATACTTAAGTCAAAGGTTCACACATTGTAAAAGCTCTCTAGTCTAGTAAATTATTTAGCGAAGTGAATTTTTTTCAAGTGAACTTTTACAGAGATTACTAATATAATGAAATATATTAAATCTGGTGCACAGACTTCTTGGGTAGTCTAAATTTTCCTTATTGGACCAAAAACAGGGTAATGATTGTGGAATACTGGAGCACTTCCAAGGATTCCTGAGGTTCACCTGAGCCTTTAGGAATCCACAGAGCACAACTTGAAAACCCATATCCAATTTCATCCCTTCATTCTACTGATTTAAGTATCAGTGCAATTGCTTCTTAATGCGTGTTGGTTCACACTAGCCTGGTTGTTTCCAGGCAGTAGTAGTATTGATACACTACTTGCCTGAAGCTCTAAGTACCGGTATCTCTTTCATCTTCCCAAAGTTTAGTTTTGAAAAAAGAAAAGATTTTTGTATTTATTATTTCAAAGTTCATCAACTGCATTTGTGGTTGTCTGTTAATTTGTTATCGCAGAATATGTACTTATCTGAAACTGTGGGAAAAGTGTTTCTGTGACTTCTCTTGGCCTTGGGACTTACAGTGTAGAGAAGTTTTTATAATTAACAACAATGTAGCTTAGAAAAAGGATGTCTTTGAGACAAAATGCTCTCTGAAAAAAAATACAGTTTTCCTCTGTAATTATTCACCGTTGTTCAATTAAATTGCTCACATAGTGGAGGCATGAGGTTAGAAGAGATCTGCTTCCACTCAAGTTCTGAGTTTGGTTGATCAAGTTAGGGTTTTGGAATTCAACATTTAATGCTCATTGTGATTAAGTTATAATGGCATTTGTTTTAATTATAGTAGACTCACCTTTTATAGCACAGCCTTGCTTTAATTTTAGTATTATGCTTTTAAAAAATGAGCATTGTTGTTCATGAAAATTGTCTTACCACACTCACGGATGAATGGTAGTAGGTTATTTTATGTGGAATCTGTGTAAAATGCTTTTTTTGTTGTTGTTGTTACTGCAGACATCTGTTAAGAATTCAGTTTTTTCTAACAGTAAATTAGTTGTTACTTTTAATTATACTAACTTTGGACAAAGTAAAGATATCAAGACACTGTTTTCAAGTTTATAAATAATTGGAGATAGTGTTATATTTTTCATTATTCCTTAATCAAGTTGAAGTTAAGAATCAGGTAAGGTCAGATAACTCCATGCTTACTTCAGCTTATAATAAAACCATCAAGAAATTCTTACCAACATCCTTTACCATATCTGCCTGTTAATATGAGGAAAATTTTACTATAATTTTAATATGAAAGAGGATGTGCCATATTATACATAATACCTAAGAATATATTTTCTAAAGAGAAAAACAAACAAACATTGTCTTATTCATGTAAAGTGTAATTGTTTGATAATTCAGTTTTGTCTTTACCCCCTCATGCCAATTCAAATAAATTTTACAAATATTTCACTAGAAGTAGAAGACAGGTTAAGTAGTAGTAATGTTAAAAAATATAATAAATAAATAAACAAGGCTTGTATCAGAAGTTAAAATGGGAAGGCTAAGAATAATTGTATATTCTTATTAAATTAAATGGGACTGTATGGGAGTAGAGTCCTTGTGGTTCCAGATTGTTTAGAGCAGGGGTGGCCAACTTTTCTGTATATAAGATCTACTTTTTATCTTAAAAGTGTGTCGCGATCGACTTGTTGTCATAGGCATGGTGTAAGGGGGAAGAAGGGGTGTGAAATGCATACTATGTTTATACACTGTGTTTCAGTATAAGGTGCATTCCAGCAAGGTATGGGTAGATAAGTAAAATATATATGTTCAAAACTATGTTTTATTTTTTTAAATCACTTATAAAGTTTTCGAGATATAGGCTCATGAAGAAAATAAATTTCCAGACCCAACTTTTGATAGCAGCATTCTGTACATGTGCTACCTAATGTGCCCGGGCAATTGTGCCCCGTCCAGCGGGGCACGACAACGCGGCCCGAGGGGGAACCTATGAAGGACAAGAGACAGGAGACACAAAAAAATGGAGGCAAGACAGGATTCTGATCAAGCCTCAAAACTTTATTTCGGCTACAGCGGCATATATACTGTAGGGACAAAGGAGGGCAGGGCTATCTGTTTGGCGGGGTATATGTCAAAAGGTGATTGGTTGGGATAAGTGGCAGTTTAGGCTTGGCGGAGGATTGGCGGGCTCTAGCGAGTAGTTTAAGCGAGGGAGGGGCAGGGGTCATAGGGGAAAGGTCACTGAGCAGAAAGTTTTTAGCTCCAGGCCAAACCGCAGGGGATGTATGTGACTTCTGAACTGGTGCTCTTTTGGGGAAGTCAAAGTTCTTAGAAATGGAGTTTTCTTTGTTAACCTGGATGGTCCCTAACACCTAAAATATTTGATTTTCCGACACTTTTTCAAGATAGATTTTTACTAACTTAAAATGCATTAATTTTTTTATCAACTGCAATGTATAAGTTGTACTATTTGTTCGTAAATATGAAAAAGTTGTTATAAAAATACACAGTATGGCTGATAATTTGATTTCAATATTTCACTTTTGCGGGTTTTTTTTTGGGCCAGGAAAATTTATCATGAAAGAATAATATGACTTACTTTTTGCTAATCTATCAATAGCTCACTGAGTACACCTCATACTGAAATATAGATATACGGCTTATCTACCTACGTAAAAAACAACAACAATAATTTTTTAAAGGGCAAAAAAACTCACACCCAGGGGAATTAAAAGAACATGGATAATTATGCACAATATTTATTAATTCAGAGTAGCTACAGGTAAAGACAGATTTAGAATTTACTTTGTTGCCTTAACATTAATGGGAAGACTGAGTTTGATTGTCTCTAACCAAGGAATCATAATTAGGTGTATATCCTGGCAAAGATAATAATAACGAGTCTTCAGTATGGGAATCAGTCAGGACAGAACGTTGTTTAGTCTTCGTTAGCTTCAAGTATGAAAATGCTGATTCGCATAGGTATGTAGATCCGAAACAAGAATAGATATATTCGCTACATTTGGTGATACTGGGATATTTTTCTCGGTTGACATATTTCCAAAACTCTTCTTCAAATTTTCTGGCTTGTAAGATTAAGTCAGTTTGTAAAATTATAATTTCATTTTCTAATGCCTTTTGATCCATATGAAATATGTCTGAAATTTTTT
>PVKE010052442.1:0-10343 GCA_004027555.1 Craseonycteris thonglongyai
GAGGAGCAGGGGGACAGTTGTGGGGGGAGGTGGGAGTGGGCACTAGATATAAGGTGATGGAAGGGGAACTGATACTGAGTGATGGGCACATAATACGATGCATGAATGATGTGAGGTGGACTTGTACATCTGTAAACTGTCTAATTGTTACCAACCAATGTAACCTCATCAAATTTAACAATAAATTTAAAAAAAAAAATAAATAAATAAAAAAAATTAAAAAAAAAAAAATGTTAAGCTTGAATCACCATTAATGGAGACACTTCAAAACTAGATCATGTTAGCAAATGATGATTGGTGAGGGTAAGGCTATGAACCCTTCCCCCAAACTGCGCTTCAACCAATCATTATGCAGTTTCAGAACAATCCTTTTGTGACATTTCTAGAACTTCCCCAAACATATAAATACATCTGTAGCTAGACTGTTTGATCAGTTTAATTATTGACTGAGTAAAAGTGTTGTCTTTAATTGTGATTCTTTCAAGTATAATAGTTTTTTTTTAATGTTGAACATAGTTTCAATTATTGTCAGTGATTTTTAAGCATGTCAGTTAGAGCTTTTTCTTCTTATTCCATCATAAAAAATAACTATTGCAACAAGTTTGATGCAAGTTCAATTTAAGACTGTGTCTTGCGTCTTTTGACTGATTTTAAGAAACTAAGTGCATCAAAGCAAACTCAGTGATCTCATTAACAATGCTTCAATGAGCTAGTGATCTGCATAACAATTATTAGACTTTTCAGATAACACAAATATATATGATTATTCATAATAAATTAAAAGTTAGTTAAATACTTGGTGATCATTATCAATATTTAACTGTTTTATGAATAGTGTGAAATTAAATCTGTGGTTTGTATTATTAGTATAGTAATTTTTCTGTCCTAACTTATTACCTCATTTCCACTATTTCACATTGATAGGCACTGAACAAAAGTGTCCAGTACGGTATATAAAAACAGCTGTTTTAAAAATGAGGGTAAAATTTATAGAAATGGGTTTAAAAGCAGCACAAAGTGAAAAGAAGTTGGGAACTACCAGGCTATGGTGTCAGTCAGGCCTGGGCTTAAATTCTCCCAGTTATCTTTTAACCATCTGATGTGGAGTGAATTCATTGACCACTCTGAATCTCTTTGAAGTGGAGATACAAAGATACCTCCATGGTGCTTGTGAGGATAAAATAATAAAACATATATTAGTAGTGCATGCACTTAGCAGTGGTCATTCAACAAACAGTGACTATCGATATAATTGTTAATCTCATAATCATAAGAGTTATAATGCAGGGTACATGGGAAGAGCTACAACAAAAAACAGGAAAACAAAGAAGACTCCCTGATTGAGTAGAAAGATTTGTAAATTTTCTGGAACTATGAATATTTTATTAATATTAACACAAATATTAACCACAGAGCTTGACGTTTCAGGCAGCTGAGGCTTTTTATATCCTTCTTGTTTGACAACTTTTCAATATTTTTCTTCATCTTTCTGCTAATGGGTGGGAATGGAGATGTTCAATACCAACACCTATTTTCTTTTTTTTTTTTTAACATTTATTTTTACTGTTTTTTTTGACAGAGAGAGACAGGGAGAAGGGGGAGGGCCCAGAGCAGTCTCCATAGTTGACAGCATTAGTCTTCCATATAGTGTCACTCCACAGGTGGGTGCAGGGCTGTGCTGGGCAGGAACTGGGCTGGGAGCCTCCAGCATAGGCCCCAGCAAGAACCAAACTGGGTGCACACCCCAGTTCAGCATATGGGTCCACCTGGGCCAGGCCTGGGATTCGATCCTTGGTCTCCAGGGTGGTAAAATGAGCGCTTAACCTGCTGAGCCATCCCAGCTTCCCCTCAACACCTATTTTCTTGTTGATTGTGCTTATAGGTGGTAGAAAAATCTGGGAGTGTGCCAGGAACCATGCCAGAGACAATTGTAAATATGTAGGACTGAAGATGAGAGGGCTGGTTGTATGAAGGACAAAGGCAGAGAAGAAAATGTGAGGTGGGTGTGTCTGAAGGGACTGGGCCATTTGAGCTGGGTATTCCACCTCATATGTAGTTTCTGAGGGGAAACTACTGGACTCTCGGTTGGGATGAGGACAAGATTGACATCATAGGCTCCAATCACAGAAGAAAATCTGATGTGGGAGGAGAAAAAGTAAATTTGCTCCATTCTCAAAGGGTTCTAAATTTTTATTTATTTATTTTTATTGTTTAATTTATTGGGGTGACATTGGTTGGTAACAATTAGATAGTTTCCAGATGTACAACTCTGTATTACATCACCTATGTATTGCATTATGTGCTCACCACCCAGAATCAGCTCTCCTTCCATCACCACATATCTGGTGCCCACTCCCAAGTGCCCCCTAAATTTTTACTTGAGAAATTAATAGTATGTATACTGCTATAGTTATGATATTCTCCAACCCCATCCTTAGTCTTTTCTTCAGGTAATTTACTCTCAATACTGACAACCCCCAAATCAAAACCTTGGCACTGCTCTCTAGGACAGTTGTTCTTAAAAGATGGTTCCCAGACCAGCCTTTCCAACATCATCAGAGAACATGATAGAAATGCAAAGAATCAGGCCCCATCACATTTTCAGAAACTCTGGATGTGAGACTCTTTGTTTTTCACAAGCCATCTAGGTGATTGTGATACACACTCAAGTTTAAGAGACGCTGTTAGAAAATATATCACAAGTTCCTCAAATTCAGTTTGCTCTAAATATAATTCCTCTCTCCCCACTTCTACTAACACACCCAGTTCCCCTGTTGTTACATAAATATCGCCTTGAGGCCATTTTGTACAGCTGATATTTGAACTTGTCCTGTTCTCCATGCCCACTTCAGATCAAATCACCAATCTCCACGTAGCTCTTAAATCTGTCCTCTTTTCTCACTCTCTGCAGACCACCATCAACACAGCCTGGACTACTGAAAGGCCCTCTTGCTGAACCACTGTTCTGTGCTGTGTTTTGTGTCAGGAAAGAGTCAACAAACTATACAATGTAGGATAAATTCTGGCCATGGCTTGTCTTGTAAATAAGGGTTTATTAGAATAAAGAGTCACTCGCTTGTTCACATATTGTCTGTGGCTTCCTTTGCACTATGACACAGTTGAGTAGTTGCAACAGAGACCATATGGTCCACAAAGTCTAATTATTTACTATCTGGCTCTATACTGGAAGTCTGCTGATCCCTGTGCTAGGCACTGGGTGTATATGGAGAGAAAAATGGACCCCATATATATCCTTATGGAATTTACAATCCAGTGAAAAAAACACAGAAGATAAAGTGAGTGAGCTATCTAGTGATCTGGGTCAAGAGAATCTGACCTTCCCTAGTGGGATAAAAAAGACTTTCAGGGGAAGTAAGGTGAAGTTTAGTTTCAAAGGATATGCGGAAATTCGTCAAAGTAAAAAGGAGAAAAGTTTTATAATCAGAGGAAGTAACTTACCTCATTCCTTCCTTTTTTCCTTCCTTCCTTCCTTCCATGATTTCTCTTAGTACATGGTATACCCTCAGTGCATTCTGGTTTTTAATGTAGTGGATTACCCAATAATCATTTTTATAATATCCCTTAACCAAGTCTTTAGAGCAGGAAGCTTCAGAATCCTGCCTTTTGATAGTTCCCTAGGTCACAGTGATTTTCAGGTCTACAATTAATTGGACATGATGAAGCACAGCATGGAAACACCTATTTTGAGCACCCAAGACTCCATATGGAGACATTGAATTAACTTCTTCCTGAAAGTCCAATACACACTTTGGAAGTTCTCAAAAGAGTGGCCATCAGATTGCATTTTATATCTGCTAACAAGAGACCTGGATAGAGGAGTACTAGTGTAACAGTTTTGCCCAAGGGTTTGTGGCAAGATGTGTATATATAGCTGGTTTTTCAAGGAAAACTGCAAGATCTGAAATGCTTTTGGTTATGTGTTCCTTTTTTCCCCACTGAAAATCCTTTTCCTCTTTGTAGAGACACTTTAAAAAGATCTTAAAAACTCAAGAAACTACATCTGAAATAATTATATCAATAGAGGCATTTACTTACTCTACATCTTTCTCTTGTTAAATTGTATGACACTAGAAGAGAACTCTCTTTTCACCAAAGATGGACATGTTACAAGTACACTTCTTTCCTCTTCTGGGAGAAATCAAGGTGCAAAAATGGAGATCTAGGCCACTGCTGTTGAGAGTTGCGACTTCAACAATTTGTGGCTGGAGCCATTTCTGTTCTCCTATTGCTGTAACCTTATCTGCTTTTATGGCTGCCCCTCCATCTTAGGTAAAACACATATTCCATATTCTTTTCTGCCTACAAAGCTATGCTAGAATTATTCCACCTGTTTGCAGCTGGCACTGATCCTTTTTGGCATAAAAGATGGATACACTGGGATTGCTAAAGTGCTATGTACCTTTTCAGCATGTTGCCAAGTGCCCTCCTTCAGCTAATAATTCGCTCCCATCCACAGGTGCATTTTTACTTCAGGAAGAGGTGTTTAAGAGGTAGAAATAGGGTATCTGAGAGACTTCTTAATTTTTCCCTCCTCTCCGACTTCTAACATTCCTCATATATCAGATCATTGACTGCTAGCTACTTTTTCTCCTACACAGCCTGCTTCCCTTATCACCAGCATTACTTTCAATCTTGTTGCAGATCTAGTTGATTAAAAACACTGGCCTTGAGAAAATTCTCTTTCTTAAAAGTCAATGCTTGCAGGAGATTAGGACTATTTATATTGTAAGGTACTTCCTTCCAAGCCTCTTTCTGGTGGCTTTACTCTCTTGACTGATGCAAACCTTAACTAATTCTCTTTATCCAGATAATCCACTCACTTCCAATATGCATCAAATGGCAAAATAAAAAGCTTTTAAGAAAGAGAATAAAAGTGTAGGCTTAAAATCACATAGAATTTTAGACTTAATAAAATTGTAAGAGAAATTATGAGAAAATCAAGTTTTTCAATCTTATTTTCAATGAGATAACTTGGAAGGAGATAAGATCCACAAGACTATAGCAGATATATTTTGAACCTTTTTCATTGCTTTGGCAGGTATTTGGATTCCAGATTTTGATGAGGGAAAATAAATGGTTTTATTTTGTTTGTTCGTTTTTCTTCCTGGCAAGATCACGTTAGGACAAGCTACCCCCATCTGAGCTCTTGCTGTAGAATTCTTCATTGTATTATCTGTTCCTCTTTGAGGCCTAAATTAAATCCATTAGATATTTAATATGCATTGACTACATACTAGGTGCTCACACATACACAATACATATTAAAAAAAGCAAAAATGTTGTTCTGAGGGGACTTCGATTACAGAAAAGACTGACAGAATTGTTTTGAGTCAGGGCCAGAGAACTAGGGGCAGCTAAAAGCTTCTAAGTCAGTCTTTCCCCTGATTCAATCATTTCTATAGCATTAGCAGACCAAAAAAATGTGTTAAGTAAAGGGATATTTTTGAAGTGGTGACATCTAGAACTCCACTCTCAAATTTATGGAATTAATAGTTGAGCAGGTTTTTGAGACTACTTATAAGATATGTGAATTGGAAGTGTTGATCATTCCTCTTCATTCAGTACTGTGTTAGGGGTGATGTAGAGAATGATACTACGGGACGCTTACTTTCGCTGTCATGGTGCTACAAAGAAATAACAAGTACCTTCCAAACATATTAAAAAGGTAGAATAGCAATTCTTTCACACTTTCATGAATTCTGTTCAAGCAAGGACACATAAGGAAACAAAGCCTCAGTTTTCTTTATAGATGGTGATATGCTATGATTAAGTATCAATTAACTTAGTATTCATCAAAAAAGAATCTGATATTTGGAAGAGAATCTGAGAAGAAAAGATTATTCATGCGGAAACCAGCAGGTTTCTTTCCCAGGTTCCTTTTGTATTCCATGAATGGGTGTTTCAGGCAAGTGAAATAAAATGGTGAGGATCATTGTAAGAAAGCAGACAGGAGAGCTGTAAACCACACCCTACTGACTTGAATCGTCTAACACAAAAAATGTCACTGATGCTTAGTCAAAGCAAACAAAGCCCGCAGACCACATGCCAGTTGGAAGTGTTTTCTGTACTGTAGACATACACCACTCGGGTTTCCTCTGAGCGGTTTGGACGCTCACAGGAATGGTTATTGATGGTCAAACAGTTCAACTGAGTGCACTTCTGTTGCTTGTGTGCCCTGCCATTTGATAGCTCCATGGTGAAATAATGACTGTGTTGAGTTGGGAAATGATAAGGGCTGTCTTTAGAAGGCTCAGCCTGGGAAAGAATCCTTACCCAGGGAGACTCCCATTTGCAGTCTGTTGAGATAGAAAACCTCAGTGGGAACATTGGATCCGATAGATAGGTACAACATTAAAATCTTTTATTAAGGACAGAGGATAAGCTGATTTCATCTTGGCTAAATATCTCTTAGCCACCTCAATAGCAGGATTAATGACATTTCTCCAACCTCAATCTAAAATCTAAGTGTATGTGCTAGAGCAATCTCTCATCATCCATTCCTGAGGGTAAGAGATGCTAGACTAGCCGCCTTCTTTTCCTCCACAAGGATTACAAGACTCTCCCTGATGAAGAATTTTATCTGCTCTCAAAAATAAGTGGAAATCAATGTGAAGCTTTTGCCTCATCTCTGTCTAGCTGGCATTAGAGGGAGATGGCTTTGACATGAGTCCTAGTTTTGATACATCTGTGGGCCTTTGGTGGAGTTCAGAACTTGCGTTCTGAATTATCCATGAAAGGCTTGTCTCTTCCGGGTGGAGGCCCCTGTGCAGATTATGGGGCTTTTAGGGAAATGTTTTCCTCTTGAATTTGAACTTAAAGTCTACTGAGCTCAAGGCTCATTGTTGTTCCTAGGAGATCATGTGCTTATGAAATGGTCTATCTACATCTCATACTGATGGGGAACTTAAGAGAGGACCAAATTTAAGGCATCCAAACCCAGCTTGGATTACTATCCTGGTCTGGAGTGTGGAACGAGCACTTTCCTTACTTATAGTCTGAGATGTTACTTCAGGCTGTTACTTTAGACTTTGGTAAATGTTTGCTGGTGGTTATTTTATGTTGTTTGTTTGTTTGTTTGTTTTTAGGGGGTGATTATTTGCAAGTCAACTTTCTGATTTTACCTTAAATGGTACCAGAACAGAAAAGGCTCCCCTACAGCAGAAGGATGGGGTTCTTCAATCAAGTCTTCTCTTAATATGTTGTGCTTTTCATTTATAGCATTTGCCACAGTTTGTAATGTGCTTGTGAGCATATAATTAATCCGGAAGCACAGGGAGCTCACTCTGGATTCCCTAGCACTTAGCACAATGCATAGTGTATAAGAGGAATCCATTAAATACTTGTCAAATAAATGGTAAATGCCCCCGGGGGGTGGGCAGAGTGGTGGAGAAGAGCTTGACATATAAGGGCCAGGCTAGACATGAGCCTCTCTCCTTCCCAAATATATTAAGGGAAGGCAACTCTAAACAATAGGACAAATACTTAGACATTGCATAAGAACTTTAAACTTTAAATGTGTGTGTTTGTAAATTTTATGAATTTTTACTCAAGTGAAATCTGAGCTGAAATTAGTCTCTCCAACTGAGAACTCAGGAAATTATTTTATATTTTTCAGGTTCTGCTCAACTTATATTGAAGTCATTAATTTTTGAGTATAAAAGGATTACTAGATTTGTAAAACAGCTCCCATAAGCCTTAATACTTTTATTAACAACTTGTTTTACTTATTAATTTACCATTTTTAATAATGTATAACATGTATTACACTTAAACATAATAAAATGATTAAATGAGATAATGCACATAAAATGATGACACCTCACAAAACACCATGCACACAAGCTATTTTAAAACTAGAGGTGTTGAGCATATTAAGGAGTAGGATCTTTTATTCAATTACATTTTATTTATCTACATGACTATAACTATGCTGCAACACAGTTATTAAATAAAAATTTCCTGAACAAATAAACAGATAGATAAATAGATAGATAAATAAAGGAAAGAACAGGTCCCTGGGCTTTCCTAGAATAAATTGAACTTGGGAAGATTTATTTTAATGTTAACATGTCAAAAAATATTTTATAGTATGAAACTAATTATAATATGTAGGAATGTTTTCGGAAATAATGAGACCTGAAAAACAAGATTAATGTATTAGCTTGAATATAATGGTAGAGGTAAAGAAAAGAAAGGAACAAGAAGTAATTGGTCCAGGTTTTGTGGTATCTGAAGTTTATATATATGGGGGTTCCTCTTGTTAGGAGAAAATAATTTTATAAATCACATCTATAAATTGAGGAACATGTTCTCAGATGGGGCAATTCAAGAAAGGAACCTGAAGTATAAATTTCAATGTCTTCTGACCAAATCTCCCTTAGACATCTAGACCAGAGAATCATCTACACTTGGGTCTTCTGCTCATTACAGAAAACAAGCAATAATTGTTATAGCCTTCAACAGTGGCTTTGCAGGACTTGAAAGCTGAATTTCACCACAAAGTGTTTAAATATGTTTTTAGCAGAATAACATGATAATAGAATATTTTCTCAATTATTAGCATGCCCAAATGGTATCTCTGAGAATACATGGAAACTTGATCCCCAAACTACAAGGATTCACAGGTTGAGTGAACAATCCATTTAGCCCCACTTAATTGACATTTTCCTCATAAATTAAAGCAGGAATATAAAATTTCCACCCAATTTCACACTGTATGCATAGTCACTTGGGAGTCAACAACTCTTTCATCACATCTTGGCTTCCTATCTACCTTCAAGGAATGTCCTTATTAGCCTCTACATCAAGAATTTAAAAGCTATTAATACTAGTCTGCACAATGCCAAGAAATAAACTCCCCACTTTTATTCATATTTTCCTAGCTTTGTTCTTATCATCAAGGAAATACAAATAAAAACCACAATGAGATATCTCCTCATGCCTGTCAGAATGGCTGTTATCAATAAATCAACAAGTAAGTGTTGGTGAGGATGTAGAAAAAAGGGAAGGCTTGTGCATTGTTGGTGGGATTATAAGTTAGTGGATCCTCTATAGAAAACAATTTGGATATGACTCATAAAAGTAAAAATAGGACTATGATATGACATAGCAATTTCACTTCTGGGTACTTATCTGAAGAAATCCAAAATGCTAAATCAAAAAGATATATGCATCTGTATGTTCAGTGAAGCATCATTTATAATAGCCCAAATATGGAAGAAACATAAATGTCCAATGATAGACAAACATAAAGAATATGTGGTACATATATACAATGGAATATTACTCATCCATAAAAAAGAAAGAAATCTTGTCATTTATGACAACGTGGATGGACCTAAAGGGTATTATACTAAATAAAGTATATTAGACAGAGAAAGACAAATACTACATGCTTTCACATATATGTGGAACATAAAAAACAAAATAAATAAACAAAGAGAAACAAATTCATAGGTACAGAGAACAAACTAATGGTTGCCAGGTGGGAGGTTGTGGGGCAGGGGTAAAAAGGTGAAGGGGATTAAGAAGTACAAATTGCCAGTTATCATAGTTGTCATACGGGGGGAAGCCGGGATGGCTCTGGGGGTTAAGCACTTGCTTTGCAGCCCAGGGACCGAGGATTGAATCCTGACCCTGGCCCGTGTGGACCCATATACTGAACTGGGGTATGCTTCCCATGCAGGAGACCCCCGGTTCGGTTCTCACCCCTGGTTTGGCCCCTGGCTCCAGGGGGCGTGCCTCCCATGCAGGAGGAACCCAGTGAGGTTCCTGCCCTGTGCAGCCCCGCCCACCTGTGTGGAATGAAACCATGTTGAAAACTGATGACGTACAACTATGGAGACTGCTCTGGGCCCTCCCCCTTCTCTCTGTCTCTGTCTCTCTGTCTCTGTAAAAAAAAAAAAATAAATCTTAAAAAAGAAACTTTGAAGAAACATGTCACAGGGATGTAAAATATAGCATAGAGCATATAGTCAATAATATTGTAATAACTATGTATGGTGTCAGATGGGTACTTGACTTATGGGAGTAATCAGTTTGTAAAGTATATAGACATGTAATCACTATGTTGTACACCTGAAACTAAAATCATATTGCATGTCATCTGTAATTTTAAAATACATGAAAAAAATAGAGAATAAAATTCTTAAATGTGTAAAGGTGCAGCCTCCCTCTCTTTAGATGACAGGCCACGCTGGTGGCCTGGAATTTATTTGCAAGCATGGGCAGCTGATAATTGAACAGATAAGGTGATCAGACAGTAGCAACTTCAAAATACTGTGCCTTTTTTGAATTTTGTTTTCATTCTTTTTTTTTTTTTT
>PVKE010052443.1:0-10303 GCA_004027555.1 Craseonycteris thonglongyai
AAGGGAATGGATCTTCTCATCTCTCTTTCTGAAGTTTCATTGTTGGTGTACAAAAATGCAGTTGATTTTGGGACATTGATTTTGTAGCCTGCAACTTTACTGTATTTGTCTATTATTTGTAATAAATTTCTGATAGAGTCTTTAGAGTTTTCTACATACAGGATCATGTCATCTGCAAAGAGTGACAGTTTAACTTCTTGTCTCCCGATTTTAATACCTTTTATTCCTTTCTCTTGTCTGATTACTCTGGCTAGAACTTCCAGAACTATGTTGAACAGCAGTGGTGACAGAGGGCATTCCTATCTTGTTCCTGATTTTAGGAAAATAGACTTCAGCTTTTCCCCATTCAGTATAATATTTGCTGAGGGTTTGTCATATATGGCCTTTATTATGTTGAGATATTTTCCTTCAATTCCTATTTTTTTCAGTGTTTTTATCATAAATGGGTGTTGTATCTTGTCGAATGCTTTTTCTGCATCGATTGAGATAATCATGTGGTTTTTATCCTTTGTTTGGTTTATGTGCTGGATTACATTGATTGATTTGTGTATGTTGAACCATCCTTGTGCCCCTGGGATGAATCCCACTTGGTCATGGTGAATAATCTTTTTAAAGCATTGTTGTATTCTGTTAGCTAAAATTTTATTTAAGATTTTGCATCAGTGTTCATCAGTGAGATTGGCCTATAGTTTTCCTTTTTGGTATTGTCTTTTCCAGGTTTTGGTATTAGGGTGATATTAGCTTCATAGAAAGAGTTGGGTAGTACTGCCTCCTCTTGAATTTTCTGGAATAGTTTGCGGAGGATGGGCATTAGTTCTTCTTTGAAAGACTGGTAGAACTCATTGGTAAATCCATCTGGTTCAGGCCTTTGCCTTTGGGCCATTTTTGGATAATTGTTTCAAGTTCTGTACTGTTGATTGGTCTGTTTAGGTTATCCAAATCTTCTTGGTTCAGTTTAGGTAGACTATATGTTTCTAGAAATTTGTCCATTTCCTCTAGATTGTCAAATTTGTTGGCATAGAGGCTTTCATAATAATCTCTTATGATTGTTTGTATTTCTGCAGCATCAGTTGTAATCTCTCCTCTATCATCCCGTATTCTAGAAATTTGAGATTTTTCCTTTTTCCCTTTGGTGAGCCTCGCCAGTGGTTTGTCAATTTTATTGATTTTTTCAAAGAACCAGCTCTTTGTGGCATTAATTTTATCTATTGTTTTTCTATTCTGAATGTCATTAAGTTCTGCTTTGATTTTTATTAATTATTTTCTTCTGCTGGCTTTGGGGGACCTCTGTTCTTCTTTTTCTAGCTCTATAAGATGAGATGTGAGGGCGTTTACTTGTAGTTTTTCTTGTTTCTTGAGATAGGCCTGTAATGATATAAATTTCCCTCTTAATGCTGCTTTCTCTGTGTCCCAGAAAGTTTGGTATGTCGTGTTTTCATTGTCATTTGTTTTTACAAATTTTTCAATCTCTTGTTTAATTTCCTCTTTGATCCAGCCACTTTTTAATAGCATGTTGTTTAATCTCCATGTATATGTGGTTCTCTCTGCAGTTGATCTATTGCAATTGATCTCTAGTATCAACGCTTTGTGGTCTGAGAATACGCTTGGTATGATTTGGATGTCCTTAAATTTGGTGAGGTTGGACTTAAGTCACAGGATATGGTCTATCCTTGAAAATGTTCCACGTGCACTAGAGTAAAATGTATAGCCCTTTGTTGTAGGATGGAATGACCTGTAGATGTCAATTATGTCCATTTCCTGCAATGTATCATTTAAAGCTGCGATTTCCTTATTTATTTTCTGCTTGGATGATCTGTCCAATGTTGTCAGGGGTTGTTTAGATCCCCTACTATAATTGTATTTTCCTCAAATTCTCCCTTTAGATCTGTTAGTAGATGCCTTATAAATTTTGGTGCTTCTTGACTGGGGGCATATATATTGATGAGTGTCATGTTCTCTTGATGTATTGTCCCTTTTATCAAGATGTAAAGTCCATCTTTATGTCTTATTATTTTTTTTATCCTGATGTCTTTTTCATCAGTAATCAGTATATCCACTCCAGCTTTTCTCTGACTGCCATTTGCCTAGAGTATTGTTTTCCATCCTTTTACCCTGAGTCTATGTCTGTCCCTGTGGCTGAGGTGTGTCTCTTGTAGGCAGCATATGGTTGGGTTTTGTTTTTTAATCCAGTCTGCTACCCTGTGCCTCTTTATTGGTGAATTCAGTCCATTTACATTCAGGGTGATGATTGATATATGAGGATATCCCGTATCCATTTCTTCTTTCCTTTTTATTTTTTTGTTGGCCCAACTTTTTTCCATTTATTTTGATTTCTTGATTTAGGTCGGATAGCCTCCTTCAGTATTTCTTGGAGTGCCGGTTTTGAGCTGGAGAATTCTCTCAGCTTCTGTATATCTGAAAAGGCCTTAATTCCTTCTTTATATCTAAAGGTTAATTTTGCTGGATAGTTGATTCTTTGCTGGAAATTTCTCTTTTAATATTTTGAAGATTGGGCTCCACTCCCTCCTGGCTTGCAGAGTTTCTGCTGAGAAGTCTGGTGACAGCCTGATAAGTTTTCCTTTGAAAGTTATATTTTGTTTTTTCCTGGCAGCCTTGAGGATTCTTTCCTTGTCTTTGTTTTTGTCATCTTCAGAACAATGTGCCTTGGAGAAGATCTGCTAGGGTCTAGGAAGTTTGGGCTCCTGCTTTCCTCTTGAATTTGAGGCCATAATTCTTTCCATAGGCTAGGAAAATTTTAATCCACTATTTGTTTTAGTAGACTCTGAGATTTTATCTCGCTTCCTTCTGGTACCCCTATTATTCTTTTTTTAAAAAAATATTTTTATTTATTTATTTTTGACAGAGAGAGAGAGAGAGAGAGAGAGAGATACAGAGACAGAGAGAGAACTGAACTGGGGGAGCTTCCAGTTCAGCATATGGTTCCGCACGGGCCGGGGCCGGGATTCGATCCCCAGCGCTGCAAAGTGAGCGCTTAACCCACTGAGCCATCTCGGCTTCCCCTATTATTCTAATATTGTTCTTTCTGACGGAGTCAGAGAGTTCTTATAGGGCTCTTTCATTTCTCTTGATTCTCATTTCCCTTTCTTCTTCCCTCTGTGATATATCCATGTTTCTAACTTGGATTTCACTCATTCTTTCCTCTAGCTGGTCAGCCCTGTTTCCCAGGCTGGTCAGTTCTTTTTTCATCTCTCCCATGATTCCTTTCATTTCAAGGAGTTCCTTTTGGTTCTGCTCTAGCTTCTTAATTTTATTGGCAAAGTACTCAGTTTGCTCAGAAAATTTCTTGTTGAGGTCATTTAACTGTGTCTGGGTACTTTGCCAGCATTGAGTGAGCTCTCTCAGTGCCTTGATTATTGCAGCTCTGAATTCTGTTTCACTTAGATTTGATTCCAAGTGTGCAAACTCCTTTACTAAAGAAAGCCCCTGATCTTCTGGAGGGACTTTGGGTTCTGAGGTGTGCATTGTGTGTGATGTGGTTCTTTTTCCTCTGCGCATGAGTATGCTTTCCCACTGGGGGTTTTCCTATCAGGTGGGCTTCTCAGTTGTGGGAGGAGGAGATATTGGGAGAGGGTTGGGGGAAGCAGTCAGTTCTGTGCCTTGGGGCTGCTCTTTAGGTTGCAGTTTTAGCTGTTAGAAGGCAGGGTAGTGAAGGTGTGGTTCCGGGGGTAGAGGCATGTGAATAGGAGTTAGGGCGGGCCAGAGACACAATAGCAGAGTCCTCTGTCTGCAGGGAGGCTGGTGGTTCAGTGCGAGGCCGGGTGAGCAGCTCCGGGCTTTTTTTTCCCCTCTGGCCAGGCTGTTTTTACACAGTGCTCCATTTTTAATAACCCTGAACTGTCAGCTGTCACACTGTCTTTTTTTTTCATTGGCAACACTTTACTGCACAAATGACACAAAATTCAAATCTTGAGTGAATTTTGGGATACCCTTTAGCTGACATTTATTGTTCCTAATGACACCCAAAGCAACTTCTCAATGTCAGCAGTAACATGATTCCCGTGTTAGGTTGGTCACAGCTCAGAAGACCTTTCTCTAGGTGCTTAGACTCAGATGAGACTGCTTTCTACTCCAGGTTTCTCTCCTCCTGTCCTTCCGTCTCTGTCACCCTCATTCTGGCTGTGAGTCTCATCTGACTTTGGCAACTGCCTCCTGGGCTCACTGATCACAGCCTCGCTGCTAACAGGAGAGGCCCAGACATTTCACCATCTCCCAGACTTGTCATCCCCCAACTGCAGCTCCACGTCCTGGACAAGCTGGCCTGAGCACTTGTTAGCTGAGTAACCTTAAGGACTGTGGGTGAATTATGTCCCATGCGTTCTGTGACTAGCGTTAGTGCTGAGAAACAAAACATATGCATAAATCAAACAGAAGGGTCATTTTTATACTAAAAATAAGTACCTGCAGAAAAAAGCAGACACTCCAAAGGGAGGGAGAAAGTGAGCATGAAGGAAGGAGGGAGGGACAGAGGGAGAGAGAGAGAGACAGAGACAGAGAGACAGAGCCCTTTGTGTCTCTATTAATCTCCTGAACAAGATTACAGTGGTCACAGGTTTTGGGCACAGTGCACCATACTTGATAATGATGAGAAATGACCTATTGGTTTATGTATTTACTATTTATCATTGTTTTAGAGTGTACTCTTCTATTTATTAAAAAAAGCCTGCTGTACAATAGTCTGTGCATTTGGCTGGCGGCAACTTCACACATTACGTTCACCATGTCTCTCGATTGCATCATCTTCCCTAGGGCTTGATTTAATCTTGTGTTGTTTTGTACACTGACATGCTCGTAGCCCAGGAGTAGCCTGGTGTGCAGTAGGCTATACTATCTAGGTGTATGCAAGTGCATCCTGTGATATTCCCCCAATGACAAAGCCGCCTGACAATGTGTTTCTCAGAATGGATCCCCTTTGTTAAGGGCACATGATTATAGGAAGTTAATTTCAGGGGAACCCAAATGTTAGGATTCAGCAACTAATATTATTAAAAGAACAAAAACAAAAAAACTCAAGTGGCTGACGTATGTTTGACATTAGAAAAATGTAAAGTTGTTAGAAGAAGAGAAGGAGGCAGAAAATCTTGGCATCAACAACCATCATCTTCCAAAAATAAAAATGAAGGGCACATTAACACTAACATCAGAAAACAACATTATTCCACACTAAGGGAGGCCTTCATATTTAATAAATTTTCACGTATTTTATAAATGTATCACATTTTCCTTATTGTTACTGTTGTGCGGAGAACTGATTAGATTTCACTATGATGTAGGTTCTCTGCCAGCACCAGCATTTAGAAAACACGGGCTTTCCCCACTTTAGTTCTTACCCTACAACGTACAGTGCACAGAGGAAAAGCATGGCTTTTGCTGTTCAAGAATAGATATGATAGTTAAAAAAAATTCCCTATAGAAGAAATGCATTTGAGCTTTTCTTGTGGGGAGTAAGGAAGAAAGAGACAAACAGAAAGCAAAGCAAGAAACAGAAAGAAATAGAGCATTTTCATTGAAAAGGTGTTAGAAATGCCATCCAGCACTGTTCCTTTGATTACCCCAAAAACAATCACTCAGGGATCTTACTAGAAAGGAAGGCAAGTGAAGCTGGAACTGCTGAAGGCAGAAAAATAAGTTGCCTAAAGGCATAGACATCATGTTACAACTCAGGCTGAGTGAAAATGCCGGTATCATCTCTATGTTCTTGAATTTTATCAGGGTTGGACAAGCCACTATGAGAATAAGTGAGGAAAAGAGTTGGTTGATAGTTTTGAAGAGTGTTTCTAAATGAATGATTAGTTTGGGTGTTTGTTCAAAGTTTATGTTGACCTGTAAAAATATAAAGGAGACTGTTTCTAAAGATTTATTTTTATTTTATTTTATTTTATTTTTGACAGAGAGACAGACAGAGACAGAGAAAAGAAGGGGGAGGACCCAGAGCAGTCTCCATTAATGACAGCATTAAGTTTCCATATAGTTTCACTCCACAGGTGGGCACAGGGCTGCACAGGGTAGGAACTGGGCCAGGAGCCTCCCACATAGGCCCTGGCAAGAACTGAACTGGGGGCACACCCCAGCTCAGCATGTGGGTCCGCATGGGCTGGGGCCGGGATTCGATCCTCAGGCTTTGGGGCTGCAAAGCGAGCGCTTAACCCACTGAGCCATCCCAGCTTCCGAGATTGGTTCTAGAAGTCTTGACTTGTGTGTGGAGTTAGAGCATGAATGAATAGATCTATTTCTTTTTTTAGATTAATTTTTATTGGTTGACAGAAGGTGAGAGAGAGACAGAGAGAGAGAGGGAGAAAGACAGAGACAGAGACAGAGAGAAGGGGGGAGGGCCCAGAGCAGTCTCCATAGTTGTACATCGTTAGTTGTAACATGGTTTCATTCCACAGGAGGATGTGTAGCCATGCAGAGCAGGAACTGAACCCGGGGCCTCCCACATGGGAGGTGAGAACCTTCACTGTCATCCCTGCGGTGCAGTAGTTCAGCATATGGGTTTTCACGGGCTGGGGCTGGGAAAGGAACCATGGACTCTGTGGTTGCAAGGCAAGCACTGAGCCTGCTGAGCTATCCTGGCATCCCTAGAGTTATTTTTTATTATTAAAATGTAAATTCACAATTATACATCTGAGTGGGGCCAATGCCATCCTCTTCGATCAAAGGAAAAGCAGTTGCCGGTTCTTTCCACTTGCTTCCACCTGGGGGCAGAGTCTCCAGGTGTGAGGTCAGCCAACAGGAAGCATCGCCTCTAACACCCTGAACACAATAAATGAGTCAGAGGACAGCTTTGTGAAAACCTGTTCTTTAACTTCCACTCCTTGAACGTTTCCAGTCTACCTGTAGTTAAGATGCATGGATGTGTAATGCAGTAAATTAGCAGATAATAACCCCTCTGCTTCTCACTCCCACATCCAGATGGTGTTTTTCGGCTACATGGTATTCAGCATCCTCTTTGGCCTCCTGGCTGACAGATATGGCCGCTGGAAGGTAGGTTGGCCATGAAGGTTGATATGGAAGTTTCTTTTTTGTATTCTTTTGTGGCCATGTCACCACTGCCTTCAGTGGACATTTCTCTATTAATACCCAAGATAGAAAGTGTGGAAATCTCTGCTGTCACATGCCTGAATGCCAGGCTTGTCGTCTTGCTTTCTCATTTTTCTTGAGGTACCTGCCCCCATGCTGGACCACATAGTCCAGGTATGGAGTTGATGGATGTGCATACGTAGAACATATTGGAATACGGGGGCTTGCCCGTGTAAACATAAGCAGCTTCACATTAGTTAATTTTGGTATAAATTTGAAACTAGGTCACTTGCTCCCAGTCACACAGGTGCTGAGATTAAACAACACCCAAATCTGTGTTTCGTGATTACAAACCCAGGTCTCTCGCTTTTTTTTGGTATGATTTCTCATGGGGAAGGCCTCTCTAAGCATAACCACAGAGGGAGATGCCCAAAGGAAAAACATCAGTAGAATTGGCTGTATATTTTGAAGTACACAAAATATATATCATAGACTCATAAATTAATATGAAAACACTAGTATCTCTCAAAAAAATATGAAGAGCACAACAGGCATTTTACAAAAGAAGAATTACAAATTTTTTTTTTAAATTAATTTATTTATTTATTCATTTTGACAGAGGAGAGAGAGAGAGAGATACAGACACAGAGAAAGAACTGAACTAGGGGAGCTCCCAGTTCAGCACATGGTTCCGCGCGGGCCGGGGCCGGGATTCGATCCCTGGTCCCCGGCGCTGCAAAGTGAGCTCCCAACCCACTGAGCCATCCCGGCTTCCCCAGAAGTACAAATTTTAAGGAGAGTGGAAAAGCATTCAATCACAGGAGTTAGCAAAAGAAAAATTCAATAGTGTCAAAGAAAAGAAAACTGAATCTGTAAATTTTTTTTTTAAAGATTTATTTATTGTTTTTGACAGAGAGAGAGAGAGAGATACAGAATCAGAGACAGAGAGAAGGGGGAGGGCCCAAAACAGTCTCCATAGTTGCACATCATTGGTTTTTCCACATAGTTTCATTCCACAGGTGGGCGGGGCTGCACGGGGCAGGAACTGGGCCGGGATCTCGCCCCTGTGAGAACCGAACTGGGGGAGCTCCCCAGTTCAACATATGGGTCCGCATGGGCCGGGGCTGGGATTTGATCCTTGGTCCCCGGGGCTGCAAAGTGAGCACCTAACCCACTGAGCCATCCCGGCTTCCCCAGAATCTGCAAATTTAAGAAACAGTTTTATTTGGGCCTTGCTGAAGTCTATAGCCTGGAACAGTGCTCCAACTTTGAGAGGTGAGTGACATTCATATAGGGACAAAAGTAAGCAAAAGTACATTTGGTACGTCAGAAGTTTCAATTAGAGTATGTACCTGTCAATGATTAACAGTTTTACGTCAAATGGAAGGAATGCATAGAAAAGATGAGGTTGGGTCTGGAAATAATTAAATTTCCTTGAAACTGTTTGATATGCATTTTTATATAGATATTGAAAGAACAGGCACTGCATTCTGTAATTATGGACATTTGGTTTTGAAATTCTGTAGGTGTAGTGGCTAGCCCCCATGTTGTATGCCTTAGTGAGGAATTTAGGGTGGTTCATTATACTCCCTTGGTTACTGATTTAGCCTGAATAGCTTAAGCACTCTTTGCTTTCATATATATATATATATATATATATATATATATTTCTTTTTTTTTTTTTTAATGAAATACTTTTTTTTTTATTTTAAAGACAATTTTTTTTTTTTTTTTTTTTTTTTTTTTTTTTGTTTTTGACAGAGAGAGAGAGAGAGAGAGAGAGAGAGAGAGAGAGAGATACAGAGAGATACAGAGACAGAGAGAGAACTGAACTGGGGGAGCTCCCAGTTCAGCACATGGGTCCACACGGGCCGGGGCCAGGATTTGATCCTTGGTCCCCGGCACTGCAAAGTGAGCGCTTAACCTACTGAGCCATCTCGGCTTCCCCTATATATATATATTTTTAAATAAATATTTTTATTTCAAATATTTATTGTTTGAAAGAAAGTGAGAGTAGAAGAAAGAAAGAGACAGAGACAGAGAGAAAGAGCGAGAGAGAGAGAGAGAGAGAGAGAGAGAGGAGAGAGGGCCCAGAGTAGTCTCCATAGTTGTACATCATTAGTTGGGACATAGTTTCATTCCACAGGTGGATGTGGGGCCTGTGTTGGGCAGGAACCAAACTGAGGGCCTCTCACATGGGAGGTGAAAACTTTAGCTGCTATCCTGGCTGTTATCAGTTGTGTCACAGTTCAGCACATGGGTTATGTACAGGCTGGGGTCAGGATTTGATCCCTGAACCTTGCAATTACAAAGCGAGTGCTCAACCCGCTACGCTATCCTGGCATGGCACAGATGTAATCCATAAGAAATTTTTCTTAAAGAATCCTGCAAATGTATAGATGCCCTCACATACTATTGGTGTAGTTTTTAGACCATCAGTTTTTGGCAGTATAAGTCAAGAACCTTGAGAATATCCATCCCTGTCACCTGATAATTTTTTACTCCAGAAATCTAGCTATTTAGATCATTAGAGAACCACTAAGATTTGTTCACAGATGTCATCACACTAATTTTAATAGGAAATGTGAAACAACCTCAACATTCACCAATAGGGGAGAGGTTCATGCACTGTATTTCATGTATTATATTATATTCTTTCCAGTGGAATATATATATATATTTTTTTAATATTATTATATTTTATTGTTAAATTTAATGGGATGACATTGGTTGGTAACAATCAGACAGTTTCCCAATGGACAACTCCACATCACATCACCCATGCATCGCATTATGTGCCCAGCTCCCAGAATCAGGTCCCCCTCCAACCCGATATAGCTGGTGCCCACTCCCCACTCCCCACACAATGCTCCCTCTCCCCTCCCCCCTCCTCTCCAGGTAAACACCAAACCATTGAATGTGTCCATAATGCTGGTGCCCTCTCCCACCTCCCCTCCCTCTCTCCCTCCCCCCTCCTCCCCTTCCCTCTGGCAATCACCATGTTATTGTGTCCATAGGTCTCTGTGTCTTTGTAACTTTCAGTTTTTCAGTTTTCAGTTTTATATTCCACCTATAAGTGAGGTCATATTTTTCCGGATTCTTTCAGTCTGACTTATTTCGCTTAATAAGATGGTCTCCAGGTCCATCCATGTTGTCACAAATGACTGTATTTCATCATTTCTCATCGCTGAGTAGTATTCCATTGTGTAAATGTACCACATCTTCTGTATCCAGTCATCTATCAAAGGGCATTTTGGTTGTTTCC
>PVKE010052444.1:0-10295 GCA_004027555.1 Craseonycteris thonglongyai
CGACATGGTCAGTAGCGGTGTCCTCCCCCCCACGACGTGGTCAGTAGCGGTGTCCCCCCCCACGACGTGGTCAGTAGCAGTGTCTCCCCCCTCCACCCCGATGTGAGGGAAGGTTGGGCTTCCTGGGGGGCCCAGACCAGGCTCTGGGGCTCCATCCTACGCACCCCGCTGCAGGCTGACTCAGTTTGGGGGAGCAGTCAGCGATGCTGTCCTCCACCCACTCTCCCCTCTCTACCAAGACTCTGCCAGCCGGGAAGCCCGAGGGCAATATCACTGCTCAAGGCGGTGGGCCTGGGAGGCAGACAGGCCTGGGATGGAGGTGATGAGATCGGGGGCCTGGCCTTCCCCCCAAGTTTGCACCACACAGGGGATGTTCTAAGAGCTCGTGCAGAAAGAGCAGCGCAGCTACTTTTCCGTTTGGAGAGGCAGAGGGGTGTCCCACTCCTGTATCTGTGCACGAGTGGAGTCAGGGCCCCAGCCGGGGGCCCTGGTTGGGGGTGCCTTTCGGTGCCTCAGGGGCAGGCAGCAAGGCTGGCGCCCTGGGCAGACCCGGGGCCCCCTCGCTCAGAAGTGCCCGGCTGGGTGTAACGCTCACTGCTACGCCTTAGTGCTTTCTGAACCGGGGTCCACGGGGCCCACGGTTTCACCTTGCAGCGGGCCTCACAAATTCTGCAGCGGGTCCAGGAGGGAAGGGCCCATCGCTCCCACGATTTCCCCCAAAGCCGGCTCTCGCTGTGAGCTGTGAGGGCCCATGGAAGGCCTTGGCACCGGGGCTTCTGAAACGGAGCAGGAGGATGTGCATCTAGACCTGGGGGGCAGGGGGGCTGGGACGGCCTGTTGAGGGGTGAGTGGGGCTCCGTCGGGCACCTCCGCACACACAGCTCCTCAGGCCTGCAGACGCTCTGGCCTGTGAGCACGTGGGAGCTCAGAGGGGACGCCAGCTTGGCTGTGGCTGCATCCAGCCCCACAAACACACCGGCCGTCACCAAGTGTGACACGCTTGTTCCCGGTATTGGCAACTTCCTGGGCCGGGCAGATGAGAGGCAGCTCAGGAAGCTGGTTTGGGGTTTGGTCTACACCCAGCAGCAGACATGAGCGCCCCACTGGGAGCTCCAGGCAGGATGGGGTGTCTGCAGGGGCATCGATCGCCCCACCCCTGGGGAGCCTGACCCGTGTGCTGGCCCTGCCCGGGGGCAGGTCCTCTCACCGTGCACGCACTCCGCCCCACCCACGCCATATCCCTGAGTGCAGAGCCGGGAAGAGATCCACGTAGCTGCCCCTCGGATGGGCACAAGACGGGCTGAGGGAATGGCTCTGTCTGACCCTGCCCGCATCACGTCCCCTCTCTGGGCCTCTCCCGAGTGTGAGGCTGCTGGTGCCTTCGCCCCGTGGGAGGAGGTGACACCGCTCCCTGACACACACTCCGCTCGGTCAGTGGTGCTTGGCTGTTATTCGTTTATTTCACTAGAAACAGTGAGGCTGGCACGTCTGCTCAGCAGTTGGACGATGTGTTCAGGGCAACGCTGGAGTGGCCCTGAAAGCGAGGCCGGGTAGAAAGGGAGGCTGGGTGCTAGACGCCTTTGGAAACCTGGCCAGGCATTTATATACCCCGTGTAGGGCAATAAGGGGAGGTGCTCCGTTCTTTTCTTTAAAAACAGCTTTCCTGGGGGAAGCCGGGAGGGCTCAGTGGGTTCAGCGCTCACTTTGCAGCCCGGGGGACCGAGGATCGAATCCCGGCCCCGGCCCGTGCGGACCCATGTGCTGAACTGGGAGCTCCCCCAGTTCAATTCTCTCTCTCTCTCTCTCTCTGTCCAAAATAAATAAATTAATTAAAAAAAAAAACCCCCCAAAAAAAACAGCTTTCCTGAGATACCATTTGCATACCACTCAATCCGCCCAGTTGAGTGATTTTAAGTATTTCACAGGGGTGTGCGTGACCACCCCCGGTCTCATTTTAGAATATTTTCGTCTCCCCCACACATGTAACCTCACATTCACTAGCAGTTACCCCTCATCTCCTACCCACCCCCACTTCCAGGCAACCACTGACCTGTCGGTGTGGACCGCCTCGTCTGGACATGTCACATCAGTGGAACCATACAGTGTGAGGTCCTTTGTAACTGGCTTCTTTCACTTAGCGTGATAATCTTAGGACGGTCACTCAGGTGTTTAGGCTACGTCAGTGCTTCGTGGCCTCTTACTCTGAACAGCATTCTGCTGCAGGGGGATGTGATACTTCAGTTCTCCGTTCAGCTGTTGATGGGCGTCTGGGTTGTCTCTGGGCGTTCACACAGAAGCCTTTGTGCGGGCATGTGCGTTTGCATCCCACGGGCAGATGGGTGGCAGTGCCGGCTCTGGGTCACGTGCTGGCTCTGGGTTTTACATTTCCAGGACCTGCCGGCTGCCTCCCACAGTGAGCACACCATGTTGCACCCCCAGTAGCGGTGCGGGGTCCCATTTCTTCTTTGTGCTTATTTGTCATTTGTATGTCTTCTTTGGAGAACTGTCCATTCAGACTCTTCGCTTGTTTTTACATCGGGTTATTTGTCTTTTTATTGGGTCATCCGAGTTCTTATATCCTGGGTGTGAGTCCCTTATCAGACTTAGGAGTTGCAAATATTTCCTCCCATCCTGTGGGTTGTTCTTTCACTTCCTTTGTGGTATTGTCCGCAGCACACAAGTTCTGAATGTCGATGGTGTACAACTGATGTGTGTTTTTTTGTCCCTTGTGTTTTTTGCTGAAATGTTTAAGAAGGTATACTATATATCCTAACCCAAGGCCACAGAGATTAACTCCTGTATTTTCTTCAACAAACTTGGCAGTTTTAGCTCGAATGCTTGGGCTACAGTCCGTTCTGATGGGTTGGTGTGTGGTGTGAGGACGGGGTCCAAATCCTCCCTTTTGCATGTGGACACCCAGTTGCCCCAGCACCATCTTCTTCCCCCCACGGAGTCGCCCGGGCCTCCTGGTTGAAATCAATGTCACCGTGTTTCTGAGCTGGCGGGCGGCTCAGGGCAGGTGGGCCCACAGCCCTGAGGGCTCCATGGCGCCCGCCCCCTGCCACCCTTCAGATCAAGCGGGAGTGTCTGGGCTGCAGAGGGGCCGCTGCCGTGTTCAACATGTCCTACTTCGGCAAGTTCTACCTGGTGGGCGTGGACGCGAGGAAGGCCGCCGACTGGCTGTTCTCCGCCGACGTCAGCCGACCTCCAGGTATGCGGCCCGGGCAGAGCTCCACGGGCACCGCTCCGGGCACTGAGACGAGGTGACACGCTGCCCCTGCCCCTCGGGGCTCCGCCAGCACGTGGCTCTGCCCCTTGGTCCTTCTGCGTCATCGCCAAGCCCCAGGCCCTAGGCCGCCCTCCGCCCTTTGCCTTTGTGCCAGGAGGCATTCGGGCAGCTGGCCCTCTGTCAGTGTCTCCTGGGACTGGGGTGCTCATCCGCTCACCCCACAGGGACACTGTCCCCACCCAGCGTTTCCAGAATTAAATAAAACGACGGGATGCTCAGTTAAATGGGAAGTTCAGCTAAAGAGTGGATCATTCTTTTAGTCTCAGAATGTTTTGTGCCATGCTTGGGATAGTCATGCCCCGTTCTACTGCCCACCACCCAGCGAAGCTCCCCTTCTGGCGTAGTTAGTTCCCCAGGGCGTCTGTAACAACCTGCCCCACGCTGGGTGGCTTCAAGCAACCTGAGTGATCGTCTGAGAGTTCTGGAGACTCCAAGTCCAAAAGCAGAGTGTCACGAGGGCTGTCCTGCTCCTGACACTCTGGGAGGGCTGTCAGTCCTTGCTGTCCCTTGGCTTGTAGCCGCGTCACCCATCTCTGCCTCTGTCACACATCTCTCCCCCTGCATGTTTCTCTTTTAAGGACACCAGTCACTTGGAACTGGGGTCCACCCTAGTGACCTCATTGTAACATGAGCACATCTTCAAAGATCCTGGGGGTTAGGACTTCAGCATGCCTTTGGGGGGGACACAGTTTAGCCCATAACACCATCTATCCAGCCAACCAACTAGCCCACCTGCCCGCTTACACAAGCACCTCCTGCCAGTCCTCCCACCCTTCCCCTGCCGCCACCCACCTTCCTACCCCCCACCCGCTCCTCCCATCCATCCACTTCTCCGCCCATCAGGCCTCCACCCTCCCATCCACCCACCCCTCACCCCTGCACCCCACCGTCTCCACCACGCTCCCCCATCCGTCCCTTCATCCTCCCAGCTTCCCTCACTTATGCGTTTACTCCGTGGACGTGTATGGAGCTTTGGCTGTGCCGGGCACGGGGCTCCGAGCACAGCGGAGGAGCCGGGACTCCCACCCCTGCACTGTGCAGCGTGGGGGTGGGTGGGGTGGGACGAGCCAGTGTCAAGAACTAAGCTTCGACCCTCCTGGGCTGGCAATGCTGGGTGACCTGCCCATCCCTTTCCGGGTCCCTGGGTGGTGGCGGCACCCGTGAGCAGAGGGGCCGTTCCAGTCACCCCCACTAGGGCCCCCAGACTCGTGTGCGCTCCCCTGTGCGGAGCGGCCCACGCGCTGTCTCCCTCCCACTCAGGATCCACGGTGTACACCTGCATGCTGAACCACCGCGGGGGCACCGAGAGCGACCTCACAGTCAGCCGCCTGGGGCCCGGCCCCGCCGCCTCCCCGCTGGCCCCTGCCTTCGAAGGTAAGCGGCGCCCCGACGGCCCAGCGGCGCTGCTCTGTGATCACCCGGCGTGCCCGCCGCGCTCGGGGCCGGGAGATTGGAGGTCTCGTTTCAGGCGGGACGCGGGCTTTGTTCGGGCCGCGCTGCTGGAGCGCTGACTACTCAGCGATGATGTCTTTGAACCTGTCCCCACGGAGGCGCTTCGGAACCGCCACAGTGTGGGCGCGGGCGCACCCGGCCCTCCCACCCGCAACAGTGTGGGCGCGGGCGTACCCGGCCCTCCCACCCGCAACAGTGTGGGCGCGGGCGTACCCGGCCCTCCCACCCGCAACAGTGTGGGCGCGGGCGTACCCGGCCCTCCCACCCGCAACAGTGTGGGCGCGGGCGTACCCGGCCCTCCCACCCGGAACAGGGAGCCCCGGGGAGGAGGCCTCCCCCTGGGAGGCGTCAGCCGCGAACATCCACACTGAGTCGGCCTCTACGTGTCCCGTGACTCCCGACCTCGGGCCACAGCCGCCCTGAGCCGTTCCCAGCTCAGCGTCCCGGGAGGGCCCATTGCTGCAGCTGAGCTGTTGGGTTCGCAGAGGAGAAGGTGTTGACAGGTGGCTGCAGCCTGTGCCACCAGGGGAAGGGTCACAGTCAGCCCGTCTGGAAAGCGTGAGCCTAGGCCGGGGGTGGCGAACCTGTGGCACGCGTGCCCAAAGTGGCACGCGGAGCAATTATTTCAGCACGCGGAGCTGTGAATTCCATTTAAAAAAGTATTGTTTATGCTCTTGTAGACGTAAAAATAATCGATACCTCTATCTCACTCGATGGGTTGGCACGCGAGTCGAGCAAGTATACTCTTACTTCATACACTTTGGCACTCAATCGCCAAAAGGTTCGCCACCCCTGGCCTAGGCAATGGCTCAGCCACTCATCCACTCCCTCAGCCATCGTTTGGGGAGCCCTGCCCGTGTGGCTGCTGGTGGAGCAGGAGACGCACAAGGTGGCAGGGCCTCCAGGGTGTCACCGGGCCCTATGGACAGCCAGACAGGAGACCACTAGGACACAGGCCGAAAGAGTGGGGGGACAAGGGCGAAGGTTTGGGGGGCCACACGGGAGGCAGCTGAGCC
Source organism: Craseonycteris thonglongyai (assembly GCA_004027555.1). Classification (NCBI taxonomy): domain Eukaryota; kingdom Metazoa; phylum Chordata; class Mammalia; order Chiroptera; family Craseonycteridae; genus Craseonycteris; species Craseonycteris thonglongyai. Next base: position 5,758 of record PVKE010052444.1, read on the forward strand.
AGGCCCAGGAAGGCTTCCCGGGGGAGGTGATGTCTGGCCTTGAGCTTCAAAGGATGGGCAGGAGCCGCCAGCCAGGAAGGTTCTGAGGGAAGTCAGCGTTGTGTGGAGGGCGGAGCCTGTCAGGGGCTGGGCGGGGCCATCTGGGGAAGGGCTGCTGGGAGCTGTTTGGCCTTCGTCCCCCGGACAGGGGAGGCCCCAGCACAGCCCCAGCCGCCATCCTTAGAGAGCGAGTCCAGCTGGGGACGGGACCCCAAGGAGGGTGACGGTCACTGAAGTCCCGGCCAGGCTCTGTGGCCCGCCTCTGTGGCCCGGTTTCCCCGTCTGTGAAATGGAGACACAAGGACCCACTTCTCTGCGCTGCTATAGGGAATCGAGTGAGAGCCTGGAGGGGCCAGGAGGGCTGGGAGCAGCCTCCCGGAGCCTCAGTTTCCCCATCTGGGGAATGGGCACCTTCGAAGTCCCCCTGTCACAGGGAGAAATTGTCATGGAAGCACTTTGTAACTGAGCCAGCCTAACGGGGCACCATGCTGTGTTCTTTGCGATGGTTCTGGTGGATTCCTGGCCCCGAGGGTTTGAGGAGCAGGCTCTGGCGATGAGGAGGAGGGACAGGTGCTAATTGATTCAAGAGGTGTTTTCCCAGGTGCTGGGGCCTCTGAATCAAACTAAACAGCCGCCTGGAGGGGGGCGTTGCTCACAGTGGGCGGGTGCTTGACCGGTCAGTGCCCGTGCTGTGATGAGGAATGACAGCTGAGTGCCACCCCCAGCCCCGGAGGCTCTGTGGAGTGCACCCAAGGTCCCAGGGACACGCTCCACAGGAGAAAACCGTGCGCCGACGTGGTTTTATTTTCAGCTTTACACGCTGCAGGCTTCCTGCTCTGAATACGCACGTCCGTGAACTGTGCGTGGGCTTCTGTGTGTGTTAATTACACCTGGTACGTCAGACCACCGTCACGTCGGGGGGACGCGCAGTACGCGTTCGGTCAAGGCTGGGTACGGAGCAGTTGTCAATCTAAGACGTGGTTTTGGATGATCTTTCATATCGTAAAAGAGACGAATACTCGTACCCGCCCGTAGGGAACATCTGGCAACACTGGAAAGTACAAAGTGAGGCCCACGGCCCACAGTGCTCAGAGCCCCGTGCCCTGTGGTCTCCGCCTGCTGAGCTCCCTTTGGGTTTTCTGATGAGGTGGCTGCCCCAGAGCAGACCAGGTCACCAGCGCCCGTCCCCAGCCAGTCCTGACCTGGGCAAGATGGAGAGACAGGGACAGGGACAGGGGCTTGGAGATGGCGCTGGGGGCACCGGAGGTGGGGTGGGGGCCCGGAGGCGGGGGCGTGGGAACGTGGCGTGAGCTGAGCACTGTGAGGGACTTGTCCAGGCCACCCAGCGCTGGCTGAGGTGACGTGCGGGGTCTTCGTGGCGTGACAGTGTTGTATCTTTCATAAGGTGACCAGACGTCCTGCTTTTGGCGGGACAGTCCCGCTTTTTAACAATGTGTCCCGCGTCCCGTGGCGTTTTAAAAAAGTCCTGATGTTTGGAAAGAATGCACGACAAGCTAGGGAGCGGCGGGAGAGAGACCCAATTTTTCATCAAGAACCCCCTCCCCCCGGTCAATGATGTCCTGCTTCACCAATGTTACAATCTGGTCACCTTAAAAGTAGACAAAGCCTTGGCTCACCCGGGAAAGCACTCCTTTGGTGTGTGCAGCCCTTGGGGGTCCCACAGCCCAGCCCCCTCCCCGTGGAGGACCCACGTTGTGTCCCAGGTGCAGTGAGAGTCCAGGGCCCCTGGGGAGGGTCACTGCACTGCGGCTGCCTCGGCGCCTTCACTGCCCGCCTCCCCTCCACACCCGCATCCGGTTCTCATCGGCGCTTCTTGCAGGGGACCGCTACTACCTGGCCGTGGGTGGGGCCGTGGCCCAGCACAACTGGTCCCACATCAGCACAGTGCTGCAGGACCAGGGCTTCCGGTGCCAGCTCATCGACAGCTCGAAGGACCTGGGCATGATCAGCATCCAGGGCCCAGCCAGGTGAGGGGAGGCCGGGGAGCCAAGCGCCTGGGCGCACCCGCCACACCGGGGACCTGGATGCAGTCCCTCCAGCGGGGCCCAGAATGGACACCCTGCTGTGTGTGTGCGTGTGTGTGTGTGTGTGTGTGTGTGTGTGTGGCGGGGGGGGGGGGTAGAGCTGCTGGGCTAGACCGGCCGGAGGCGGCGGCAGGAGGGTTGACCGCTGGGTTTGACCGCTTGTAGTTGCCTCCTGTGGACTTGCGTGAGAAAGGCCGGGAGGGGAGGACTGAGTGTGGAGCTGCTGCGGAGGGGCGGGGGCAGGACTCAGGGCACAGGACACCCTGACCCTGGGGGATGGGTTCCATTTGTGCCCGGGGTGAGCCCTCCTTCCACATCCCCGAGGTGAATGCGGGTGGGGGTCGTGGTCCCCACACTTCGGAAGCCTGGGGCTTCTTCATTGCCATGGCGATGTTGGACAGGGACAGGCTATTTTTGTCGTGGGGGCGCGGGTGGGCAGGGGAGGGAGGGGTACCAGGCAGACACGTCAAGGTGCGTCCTTGGGGGTCGGGCCAGGCTCATCCCAGCTCATACGCTGCTCCCGGGGGGCGTGAGTGGCGTCTGCCTCGGCCCTCCTCCCCTGGGAATGCCTCACCTTTCTCCTTCCAAGTACCGTATTTTCCGGCATATAAGACCGGGCGTATAAGACGACCCCCTAATTTTACAGTTAAAACATAGGTTTGGGCCTATATTCGCTGTATAAGACTACAGCCTCGGAAGTGGGGGGTCGTCTTATACAGCGAATATAGGCCTAAACCTATGTTTTAACTGTAAAATTAGGGGGTCGTCTTATACGCCGGAAAATACGGGGTATCTTTCAAAGATACCCCGAGGCCTCTTGCATGAGTAATGGCGGTCCCGCCACCACGGTCCGGGGCTAAGCCTTCAGATTATGTGAGCAGCGTTTTACACAGCACCTGCACCACGGGAGGTGCTGTAGGCCCAGCCATCCCACAGGACTTTCTGGACACGTCCCATAATTGGGCGGGCCAGTACGGGAGCCACTAAGCCGTCTGGTCACGGAGCCCTGGAAATGTGGCTGGTGAGGCTGCCTTTTTAATTTTAATCAGCTTAAACTCAAGTGGATGTGGCACCGAAGTAAGTATCAACACCAAGGTGCTTGGCACGTGTTTTCTCGTTCATTGCTCACCGGGGCCTGGGGCATCACTGTCCCTGTGGAGCAGACAGGGGCACTGAGGCTAGGTGGTGGTGCCCCGGGAGTGAGGGGGTGACTAGAGGACCTGGGTTTTGAACCTGGGTCTCTGGCCCAGAGCCTGTGCCCTGGGATTGGGGGCGTTAGATGGTTAGGTCGCTGCCTCAGTCCCGGGTTCGCCCACCTGAGAGGGAGTGCTGTGAGAGCTCGTCTGTGGGTCTGGTCTCCCCACGGGGCCTCTCCGCGCTCCCACCCACGGTGGCTTTCTTCTCTGTTTGGTGTGTGATTGTCTTGCTGGGCTTTCATTGATATCATGGCTGTTGTCGGTGTGCCTCATGAGGACAGGGACTTGTCCTGCTCACTGACGTGTGTGTTCCCAGTGCCTTTCTGGCCCAGCGCACACGCGCAGGAGTGCCAGTTGAGTGTTTGTTGACTGACTGACTGACCATCTTTGTGTTTGCTCTCAGCCGGGCCATTCTCCAGGAGGTGCTGGATACAGACCTGAGCAACGAGGCCTTCCCTTTCTCCACCCACAGGCTGGTGAGAGCCGCCGGGCACCTGGTAAGGAGCAGTCGTCCCCTGGGCTGTGGAGCGGCAGGCATGTGCCACCGGGGAGCAAACATGGGGCTCTGAACCGGGGGCGCGTGTGTCCTGGGCCTCAGACCCCATGGTAGAGACCAGAGCGTCCTGCCCACAGGCCCCGCTCCACTGAGCTCCACCGGTGCCTGGTGCTTGGGGGCCCAGGCCCAAGCTTGTGCCACCTGCACCACCGCCCCCGTGTCCCCTCCCCAGAGGCCCAGCACATACCCTCCCAAGTCACGGTGGCGCGTGACGGGGCTGGGACAGCTGAGTAGTGATGCTGCTGCAGCAGGTTTCTGTGTCCCTGAGGTGACAGCTGTCCTCTGGTTACACACTTCGGGTGTGGGAGGAGGAGGGGTCGCTTGGGGGAGCACCCCCACCCCCAGCTCCAGAGAGTCGAGGTCCCAGGACTTGAAGCTTCAGAGGCTGTGACAGTGTCAGACCCTGCTTCCTCAGGGACCCTGGGGCTGGGGTCCCGGTCCAGTTCGAGGTCTGCGTGTCCCCTTCCTGGGCCCCAGGGTCCTTGTGGGAGTTTGAGGCCTGTGATCTCCTCTCTGACTTCCTGAGGCCGAGAGGAGGAGCAGGCGGTGAGGACGCCTGAGCCTCTGTCGGGCCAGCCGGCAACGGGCACTGTCCCGGGCTTGCCGGGCAGCGGGCACTGTCCCGGGCTCACCGGCAGCAGGCCGGGCAGCGGGCACTGTCCCGGGCTCACCGGCAGCAGGCCGGGCAGCGGGCACTGTCCC
>PVKE010052445.1:0-10334 GCA_004027555.1 Craseonycteris thonglongyai
CCTGTCCCCAAACTGCTCCTTCTCCCTCCCTCTCCCGCTCTCCCCTTTTTCCTCTAACCTTTGTGTGTTGTTCTGCGTTGTGTGGTTCTCTCAGTTGAGGGTGCTTCTCAGGGTTTCCCCTGTGGGTTCCTTTTTGTTTGTAAGTCCCTTCCCAGGTAGATGTCTGGGTTCTCCTCTCATGCCGCCATCTTGCTCCTCTACTCGAATGGCTTTTCTTGAACATCGAATTGAGAGATGGGGTGGGGGGTGTAACAAAAAGACGTGAAACAATGGGCTCGGTCTATATCGTCACAAGAATAGCTCACCTCCCTTGTAAACATCCAGAAACGTTTCATCTTCACTGTACCAAAACATCATGTGATTGCAAGGTTTAGATAGGTTTCAGTGCTAGGGCTAAGCTTAAGCTGAGGGCTAGGGCAAGCATCTCTTTCAGGGTTACAGTTTCAGGTAGTCATGTTTTAGGAAGAAATGGATAAGAAAGCCAGAACTGTACTGCGAGATGATGAGCCAATGGCTTTCCTTGAAGAATGCGTTGGGTTACTGGGGTAACAAAAGACATGAAACCACGTCCTCGCTCTATGTCGTCCCAACTGCGGCTGTCCTCCCTTGTAAATATCCAGAAATGTTTGCAGTTTACACTGTAATGGATGATAATCTGATGGCAAAGGTTCGAGCTAGGCTTAGATCTTGGGCTAAGCTTAAGCGGAGGGCTAGGGCAAGCATCAGATTTAGGGTTTCAGTTTGAGGTACGATAAGGCTTGGGAGCCAACTTGGAATTTGGAAAGGGGAAACACCCGGGCTAATGTGTGGGTTGCGTTAGTGTTCACTCTGGAACTCTGGCTCGTATATTAGGATGAGGTCTGTTCTACAGTGAGAGCTAGAGTTCGGGCTATTTCTACGGAAGGTCTTGAGCAAGGATTAAAAATAAGCCTACGTCTAGAGTTAGGGGTAGAGTTAGGTATAGCTTTAGGACAAGGGCTTTAGCTATTTCATCTGCTGGGTTAAACAGGGGGTTGGTGTTGGGGCTAAAGCTACGGGTAAGTGTGGGGATCTGGATCGGCTTTGGTGCTTGGGAAGTGCTAGCTCTAGCATTATGGCTGTGTGTAGATCGAGGGCTGACGCTAGGGCTAGTTGTACAGCTTGAGCCAAAGCAAAATTTGTGTTAGTGTTCGGTTTAGGATTAGGACTCAGGCTAGGTCCAGAGCCTGGTTCGGGGCTTAGGACGCCATTACTTTTGGAGCGGTGGAAAGAGTTAGTGCTGCGGTGAGGTCCAAATAAGTGTGAAGTTTATGGTTAGGCTTGAAGCTATGGCTTTGGCTAGTGCTCTGCTTAGAGCTCTGGTGAAATTGAGAGTTCAAAAACTGCCCTGAGAATACTTTGCAGTTATTTGAGAGGAGAAAAACAATACTTAAGCCAGATCGTTACTGCGAGATGACGAGCGAATGGCTTCTCTTGAACATCGAATTGAGAGATGGGGGCGGGGTAACAAAAAGACGTGAAACAACGGGGTCGGTGTATATCGTCACAACAGTAGCTCACCTCCCTTGTAAACATCCAGAAACAGTTCATCTTCACTGTGCCAAAACATCATGTGATTGCAAGGTTTAGATACGTTTTAGTGCTAGGGCTGAGCTTAACTTGAGGGCTAGGGCAAGCATCTCTTTCAGGGTTACAGTTTCAGGTAGTCATTTGTTAGGAAGAAATGGATAAGAAAGCCAGAACTGTACTGCCAGATGAGCCAGTGGCTTTCCTTGAAGAATGCATTGGGTTACTGGGGTAACAAAAGACATGAAACCACGTCCTTGGTCTATGTCGTCCCAACAGCGGCTGGACTCCCTTGTAAATATCCAGAAATGTTCGCGGTTTACCCACTGTTCTGTAATGTGACAGAAGCCCCAAACCGTGCAGCTCCTGCAGCAGCACCTGCTGCTGAACCCATGTCACCTGCTGGTGTTCCTTCCTCCAGTGACTGTGCATAATGCAAAGCATGAACCCAGCTATATGCCTCTCCCCTAAGCCCACACACCAACTGTCAGAACCCCAGAGTGTAATTTGGTCTGGCCTGGACAGCTAACTTCTCTTATTGCCTCCTCTCTTCTCATCCCATTCAACTGCAAGTGGATGGCAATCTTAATGTCATTCCTGTGATGGGCACTCTAATAATTGGCCTACTAAAGCTATAAGAATTTAGGGTGGTGGTATAATCACTTTCATTGGAGGACCAGTACTCATTTGTAGCCCTGGTCATTCCAACCATCAAAAATGCATTCAGGGAAAAAAGCTAGAAGCTTGCCTTATTTATATGCAGGACTACTATGCAACCATTACAGTGATTTAATTGTATCTTCTATGCAGCAAAGTAAAAATAAGTTGAAAAATCACCAATGGTAGACCCCAATACAACACCAATCTAATGTGCATTAGCATCTTTGCATATGCAGAGGAAGGGTCTGGCTTGTTTGGACTGGGGCAGCAGGACAGTTCTGGAGGACCTTGAACAGTTATTAGTTGAATAGTTTGCAGTGAGCGTTAGGTAAGTATTATTGCTATGGGTTTTGGTATTAGTACTAGGAGGATAGAGATTGTTTTTGACCCCGAGTTGTATGTTGGTCAGGGCTCAAACCCATTTGTATGGTAGGCATTCCAGTGAAGAGCCTTGTTCCCCCACGATCTACCCTCATCCTTAATCACCATATGGTTCTCTGAGCCCCTGATGGGAAAAGTCTGCAAACTCTGTCCTTTCTCCCCTTATTCCCTGTCCCACAGGAGCACTTAATATATGGCAACCTTCACCTCAAACACCCAGCCAAGCCCAAGCTGATGGGAATAGCCCACACCTGGAGCACTGTGGGGCACACAGTGCCTATGGAGACTGACCAAGCCCTCTACATGGCCATGCACATCATGCAGGTTAGTGGATTCCCCCAGCATGGTGGGGCTGCATGGGCTTAGCTAAGAGCTGCTGAGTCCTGAGTCTGCTTTCGGTTGCAGGACTGAGTCAAGCAGGCCATGCAGGAGAATGTGCAGCTATATCATTGCATAAAGGAACTGAAACATTTAATCAGCCAACTCCCAGGGGATGGAGACTTCACAGGTGCATTGGAAGACAAGGGCAGGGGTGCAGTGTGGTGGATGGTGTGTTTTGGCAGCTGAGCCCTATTCACTTTCCCTCCCTCCTCACAGGACAATACAGGGCACACCTCCTGAGACCTGGGCTAAGGGAGCCGTCCTGGAAGCAGCAGTCTGTTAGCCGGCTGGCTCAAGATATAGCAGAAATGAAGGTGGAGGCCCTGACAATCTCCACAGGTGGGCATGGGGGCACCATTGTGGGTTCATTGTGAGGAACTGAGGTTCCTCTCCCTCCAGGTGAAGCTCTGGAAGCTGGAGGAGCTGGTGTTATCCCTGGTGGGTAAAAAGGACATGGATGTAGAGTTCCTGGGAACTGTCCAGAACCTTGCTGTTCTGCCAACCACAGCTTCCCCTAACCCTCAGGAGACTGGCACTGCTGATAGCCATATTGGTGAGTAGAGCATTTTGGCCAGGCATGTGGTGTGCAAACATGGGTGGCATATGGCTCAGAGACATGCCTTCATTTCTCCCAAGTGCCTGTGGAGGTGAGCCTGGCTCACAGCATAGAGCCTGACCAGGAAGAGATTGTGTCAGGCCTGGACACCCCAGAGGGCCCCATCGCACAGCAGATCATGCAGATGCATCAAGATGAGACCCCACAGAAGCTTTCAGGTGTGGGCAAAAAAACTTGTGTCCCTTTCTTTAAATTGTAACATGGCATTATTATTAGAATCATCTGATCAACTGACCACAGATAAAGCCTTCACCACCCCTTTAGTACTTCTATAACCCCCATCATTTTCACTACATGCTTTTCTCAATTCCTACTGACCCCGTAATTTTTATGTAGGTCCCCTAAGTATGACAACCCTTCCTCCTCCTCCCCTTTCCTCACTGACTCTACTCCACTTTGTATTGTTGTTTGTTTTGATTTTTTATATTTGTAAGTAAAAGTTATGATATATTGTTATAAAGCCTGAACATCTCATTGTCATCTCATTGTCTCTCTCTCTCTCTCTCTCTCTCTCTCTCTCTCTCTCTGTCTTTCTGTCTCTTTCTTTCTCTATTTCTCTTTAATGTCAGCCATCAATTCACCACCAGAAAAAATTGGTTGTTTTTTATGCTTTTCTTACTATCACCCCCAATATTTTCATCCCTAAGTGACAGAGATGTTGACCTATTCAGCAGATGGGTCTTTCTTGTTGAAAGATTTAGCTGGGTACTTACTCTGGGAGGTTGCGGGTGTATTTGGGCACAGCCTTCTAGTGCTGGTTGTGACAGTGCATTGTGCCAGCACTTTCTGTAATCTGGATTAGAAAACAAGGCCCCAAAGTGAGGCAGGATTTCTGTGTTGAGCAACATCTGAATGGGTGAGTGGAGTTGGCATTGTAGAGTCCTGCATTTCTCTGCATTCTTCCCAGAAGAGAGAAAAGAGGTGCTCAGTCGGTAATGGGTTTCATCAAGATGCACATTACCCTGGAGGAGGGTGGAGCAGCACTTAGTTTCCCAGGGATCATTGAAGGACTCAGTGAGGCCTCTGGAGGGACAGACCATGCCCCTAGCACGTAGCAGGGTGGGCTGACTTGCTGGTCTACCCTGCCTCTGTTTTTGGCCAGGCTTTAGGAAACATTACCTCATTTTGTCATCCTTATTAAAAACACCATTATTAGTTTGCACGTGGTGCTGTGTGTACAACTGACATACTAATTATGTATACTGTTACATAGCAGCAGAAAAACTCACCACTGTGAATCTGCACTGTGAAGGGTCACAACCTCACTGTGAGTAGAGGACTCACCTTCAAGGCAGACACTTAGGCCATTCTGTGACTATGAACAAGCAGTTGGACACTTGCTGGTCACTGTTCAAACTGTCTTGAAATGTTTTTTAAAGGTGTACTACTCGCTTGTGTCTCTAGGATATAAAAGGGCTTGCTATATTAATAGAAGTTGTATTTGGGCAATGTATCTGATTGCTTTCAGTCCTGGCCTATCTAGCTCTAAGTCAGCCTGTGCTGCTGGGTAAGGCACTCTTCAGTCTGGCAGTGATTTGTGGAAACCAGAGATTGAAAAGCCTTCTGAAAAAGGGCTCAGCTACCAAAGGTGATATCGTAATTCTGCTCATCAAGAACACAGGTTGGTCCCACCCCCACTGAGGAAGTATCAGACCACCATTTGTTTTCCCACAAGTGCACTTCATCCCAAGATTTCTTGATAGTTCTGAGAGCCCTAACCTCCTCCCCATCCCAAAACTGCCTTCAGTGAAGCTAAACAACTCCCAATCTCAACAGGAGGCCTCACCAGCCAAGACCAATGTGCACACTCCGTGCTAGGGAAGAGAAAACTTGGCAATATGATGCCATGGATATCAAGGCTGCTGTGGGGAAACATCAAAAGGACACAGCTTCCAAATTTGTGCAGAGTGCAGGCACTCCTCCACCACTCTTGCAGTGCAGTCCTGGCCTTCTTACCCCTCACCAGATCTGCACCCCAAGGAAAAAATGGACATGGTGCTAAGAAGCACCTGGGCAGTGGACCAAGGGCCTCATTTTGGGCATGGCCGAGTGGACTTACCTTCTTCCGCTGACTTTGTGGTGCCACAGACAGCTGGCAGGAGCCCAGAAGTCTCTGAGTTTCTAGAGACTGCAGCCAGAGGGCCTGTTGTCATCCTGGAAGGGACCAGAATGCTAGTACTTGCCATCCTCAAAGTTAATGCAGTGTTGCAGAGCATGAGGAGGAGAGAAAGGAGTTGGCACAGCTGCCCAGTTTGAGTTCCAGGGTGACTTCCAGGAAGTTGTGCCCTGCCAGTGCATAGGGTCTTGAGTGTTGCATGTGTGCCTTTCATAGAAAGTGGTGGATGTGGGATTGCAAGGCTTGAAGGGTGAGTTGTAGCCTAGTTTCCTGTGGGGTCCTCTGGATCTCATGTGACCACCACTATATTGTCTGAAATTCTGGCTCCTAATCAGAGCTATGCTCTGTTTCCTTCCCTTTGAAAGTTTTAATACATTTTTCACAAAACCACCGAGACCCCCAGTTCTGCAGCTGGGCCACTCCTCTACCCACTCACTTTCAAGAGATAACTCTATTCCTGCTTTTATTTTCTTTTTAATTTATTTTTTATTGTTAAATTTAATGGGGTGAAATTGATTGGTAACAGATAGTTTCCAGATGTACACGTTCACATCACATCACCCATGCATCACATTATGTGCCCACCACCCTGAATCAGCTCTTTTTTCATCACCATTTATCCAGGGTCAACTCCCACCTCCCCCCAACTCTCCCTCATCCCTGATCCCCCTCCCCAGGTAACAACCAAACCATTCAGTGTGTCCATAATGCTGGTGTCAACTCCCACCTCCTGTCCCACTCTTCTTTTTCCCCTCCTCCCCTCCTCCCCTTCCCTCTGGAAATCACTAAGCTATTGAGTGTGCCCATAGGTCTCTGTGTCTTTGTAACTTTCAGTTTTATATTCCAACTACAGGTGAGGTCATATGTTTCCTGATTCTTTATGTCTGACTTATTTTGCTTAATAAGATGGTCTCTAGGTCAATCTATGTTGTCACAAATCAGTGTATTTCACCATTTCTTATCACTGAGTAGTATTCAATTGTATAAATATACCTCATCTTCTTTATCTAGTCATCTATCAAAGGACATTTTGATTGTTTCCATGTTCTGGTCACTGTGAAGAGTGCTGTGATGAACATGCAGGTTCAAACTTCTTTAAAGATTAAGGTTTTCAGGTTTTTTGGGTAGATGCCCAGTATAGGGATTGCTGGGTCATAAGGTAATTCCATTCCTAATGTTTTGAGGAATCTCCATACAGCCTTCCATAGTGGTTGTACCAGTTTACATTTCCACCAGCAGTGTATGAGGTGTCCCTTTCTCTCTACAGACTCTCCAGCACTTGTTATCCCTTGTCTTGTTGAGTATAGCCATTCTAACATGTGTAAGATGGAATCTTATTGTGGGTTTTTTTTGCATCTCCCTAATTGCTAGTGAAGTGGAGCATTTTTTAAAATATCTGTTGGCCATAGGTATGTCTTCATGAGAGAAATGTCTTTTAAGGTTATCTGCCCATTTTTAATTGGATTTCTTGTTTTTTATTGTTGAATTGTACAAGTTATTTGTATATTTTTTAATTAGCCCCTTATCAGAGGCATTGTTTGCAAATATTTTTTCCCAGTTGGTTGGTTGCCTCTTTGCTTTGTTGATGGTTTCCTTTGCAGTGCAGATGCATTTTAGCTTGATAAGGTCCCATTTATTTATTTGTGCTTTTACTTCCCTTGCCCTTGAAGTCAGATTCATAAAGTCCTCCCTAAATCTCAGGTCTATAAGTTTAGTACCAATGTTATCTTCTATGCAATTTATTGTTTCTTTTCTTATTTGGAGGTCTTTAATCCATTTTGAGTTAATTTTGTTATATTGTGAGATAGCAGTTTACATTCAGACTTTTGCATGTGGTTTTTCAATTTTCCCAGCACCATTTACTGAAGAGGCTTTTTTTCCCACTGTATATTTTCTGATCCTTTATCAAAAATAATCTGTCCATAAGTTTGTGGGTTTATTTCTGGGTTTTCAATTCTGTTCCATTGGTCCATGTGTCTGTTTTTCTGCCAGTACCAAGCTGTTTTCATTACTGAGGCTTTGTAGTACAGATAAAACTCAGGCAGTGAGATGCCCCCAGCCTTATTCTTTTTTCTTAGGATAGCTTATGCGATTCGTGGTCTTTTGGGGTTCCATACAAATTTGATGATTTTTTTTATCTATCTCTTGAAAGAATGACTGTGGGATTTTGATGGGAATGGCATTGAATCTGTATATTGCTTTAAGGAATATGGCCATTTTAACTATGTTAATCCTTCCAATCCATGAACATGGAATGTCTTTTCATTTCTTTGTGTCCTCTTTAATTTCTTTTAAGAATATATTATAGTTTTCAGTGTATAAGTTCTTCACATTCTTTGTTAGATTTATTCCTAGGTATTTCATTTTTTTGTTTGCAATGGCAAAGGAAATGGATCTTCTCATCTCTCTTTCTGAAGTTTCATCGTTGGCATACAAAAATGCAGTTTATTTTGGGACATTGATTTTGTAGTCTGCGACTTTACTGTATTCATCTATTATTTGTAATAGATTTCTGATAAAGTCTCTAGAGTTTTCTTTGTACAGGATTATGTCATCTTCAAAGAGTGACAGTTTAACTTCTTCTCTCCTGATTTTAATACCTTTTATTTCTTTCTCTTGTCTGATTGCTCTGGCTAGGATTTCCAGAACTATGTTGAACAGCAGTGGTGACAGGGAGCATCCCTGTCTTGTTCCTGATTTTAGGAAAATAGGCTTCAGCTTTCCCCATTCTGTATAATATTTGCTGACGGTTTGTCTTATATGGTCTTTATTGTGGTAAGGTACTTTCCTTCAATTCTTAGTTTCTTCAGTGTTTTTATCATAAGTGGGTGTTGTATCTTGTCGAATGCTTTTTCTGTATCAATTGAGATAATCATGTGGTTTGTACCCTTTGTATGGTTTATGTGCTGGATTACATTGATTGATTTGCGTATGTTGAACCATCCTTGTGGCTCTGGGATGAATCCCACTTGGTCACAGTATATAATCTTTTTAATGCATTATTGTACTCTGTTAGCTAAAATTTTATTTAAGATTTTTGCATCAGTGTTCATCAGTGAGACTGACCTATAGTTATTCTTTTTGGTATTGTCTTTCCCAGGTTTTGGTATTAAGGAGATACTAGCTTCATAGAAAGAATTGGGTAGTATTGCCACCTCTTGAATTTTCTGGAGTAGTTTGAGGAGGATATGCATTAGTTCCTCCTTGAATCACTGGTAGAACTCTTTGGTAAAGCCATCTGGTCCAGGCCTTTTGCCTTTGGGCAGGTTTTGGATAATTATTTCAAGTTCTGTACTGTTGATTGGTCTTTTTAGGTTATCCAACTCTTCTTGGTTCAGTTTAGGTAAACTATATGTTTCTAGAAATTTGTTCATTTCCTCTAGATTGTCAAATTTGGTGGCATATAGTCTTTTATAATAATCTTTTATGATTGTTTGTATTTCTGCAGTATCAGTTGTGATCTCTCCCCTATCATCCCATATTCTGGAAATAGGAGATTTTTCTCTTTGCCCTTTGGTGAGCCTAGCCAGTGGTTTGTCAATTTTATTGATTTTTTCAAAGAACCAACTCTTTGTGGCATTAATTTTATTTATTGTTTTTCTGTTCTGAATTTCATTATGTTCTGCTTTAATTTTTATTAATTCATTTCTTTTGCTGGCTTTGATGTACCTCTGTTCTTATTCTAGCTCTATAAAATGAGACTTGAGGGTGTTTACTTGTAGGTTTTCTTTTTTCTTGAGATAAGCCTGTAATGATATAAATTTCCTACTTAATACTGCTTTTGCTGTGTCCCAGAAATTTGGTACGTTGTGCAATGGCATATTCATCTATTGTTATTCGACATTGTTATTCATTTCTACAAATTTTTTAATCTCTTGTTTTATTTCCTCTTTGATCCAGTCACTTTTTAATAACATGTTGTTCAATCTCCACATATATGTGGTTCTCTCTGCACTCAATCTTTTGCAATTTATCTTTAGTTTCAACGCTTTGTGGTCTTAGAATATACTTGGTATGATTTGGATGCCCTTACATTTGGTGAGGTTAAATTTAAGTCCCAGGATATAATCTATCTGTGAAAATATTCCATGTGCCCTAGAGTAAAATGTATAGCCCTGTGTTGCAGGATGGAATGACTTATAAATGTCAATTATGTTCATTTTCTGTAACATATCATTTAAAGCTGCAATTTTCTTATTTATTTTCTGCTTGGATTATCTGTCCAATGTTGTCAGGGTGGTGTTTAGATTTCCTACTATAGTTGTATTTTCCTCAAATTCTCCTTTTAGATCTGTTAGTAGTTGCTTTATAAATTTTGGTGCTTTCTGATTTGGGGCATATATATTGATGAGTGGCATGTTTTCTTGTTGTATTGTCCCTTTTATCATGATGTAATGTTCATCTATATGTCTTATTATATTTTCTATCCTGATGTTTTTTTCATCAGAAATCAGTATGGCCACTCCAGCTTTTCTCTGACTGCCATTTGCCTGGAGTATTGTTTTCCATCCTTTTACCCTGAGTCTATGTGTGTCCCTGTGACTGAGGTATGTTTCTTGTAGGCAGCATATAGATGGATTATGTTTTTTAATCCAGTCTGCTACCCTGTGCCTCTTTATTGGTGAATTCAGTCCA
>PVKE010052446.1:0-10335 GCA_004027555.1 Craseonycteris thonglongyai
ATTACAGGCCTACCTCAAAAACAAGAAACATTACAAGTAAACATCTTAATATCCCAGCTTAAAGAACTAGGAAAAAAAAAAAAAGTATATATATATATATATATATATATATATATATATATATATATGCCAATACACTACTTTCCCATGATTTCAAAAATTCACTGAAACCTGTCTGGACCTCCATGTGATTATCTACAAAATGATTGAGTTGAGCCAAATGCTATTTAGATTTATATAAGGTTTAAAATTCTGAGTTCCTATATACTATAATACCCAGAACAAGCCTGTACTAAAAGATATATACATACACACACACACAAACACACAGATATGTACATATCTATCTATATATATAGATATCTTTATTTTTCTTACTTAAAAAAATTTTTAATATTTATTTTTATTGTTTTTTGACAGAGAGACAGAGAGAAGGGGGAGGGCCCAGAGCAGTCTCTGTAGTTGACAGCATTAGTTCTTGACATAGTTTCTTTCTACAGGTGGGCATCGGGCCATACTGGGCAGGAACAGGGCAGGGGGCCTCCCACATAAGAGGCCATGACTGGGGTGGAGGCTGAATTTGGGCCTCCCACATGAGAAGCTCGCCCCACTGTGGAACCAAACTGGGATGGGAATTACACCCCAGTTCACCATATGGGTCCGGACAGGCTGGGACGGGGACTTGATCCTTGGTTCCTGGGGCTTCAGTGCGAGTGCTCAACCCACTGAGCCATCCTTGCTTCCCCTATTTTTTTTATTAATTAGAATTATATATTTTTTAATATTATACCTATTTAGGAATTTTAAGGCATGGGTATTAGGTTATTTAATATTTACTGAGTACCTACCGTGAACTAAGAGCTGTGCTATTACAGCACGTGAGTGGCATTTTACAGATTAATTTACCTTTCAATCTGTTTCTTTATATATTTTTAAACCTTATCAATTTCTACAGCATTCCTCAGTGTGCATTAGGATAAATTAACCTGCCAATAAAGCACCTTGCACTGGTAGGAGACATCTCATGTGAAAGTAGAGTGATCATTTTGCCAAAAGTCTATAAACTCTTAGAACATACAAAGAATGTGTTCTTTATTAACTGGAACTGTCACTGGCAGTTGATAATTCTTTTATTAGTTGTATCTTTTTTTTTTTTTTTAAGATTTATTTTATTGATTTTTGACAGAGAGAAACAGACAGAGAGAGACAGAGAGAAAGGGGAGGGCCCAGAACAGTCTCCATAGTCAACATTAGTTTTCCATATGTTTCACTCCACAGGTGCGCATGGGGCTGCACTGGCAAGAACTGAACTGGGGACACACCTCATGCTGATGTGGGTCTGCATGGGCCAGGGCTGGGATTTGATCCTTGGTCCCCTGGGCTTCAAAGCGAGCGCTTAACCCACTGAGCCATCCCAGCTTTCCCTGTTGTATCTTATATTTATAAATTTTCTGTGAACTTACAACATTCATTCCCTAATTCGAACAGTATCTAAGAGGTATTTTTCTAATTTTTTCAATTTTATTTTAATGCTCCATAGTATTTATTGCCGTGATATATAGTAAGGAGAATCAAATAATGAAACTAATGATTTGAATGTAATTACTCTGTTTTATTGAAAATGAATCCACTCTCTAATTTTATCCCAGGAATATAACTGATTCAGATATCTTGTATTTCAACAGTTGTATATCATTTATATTCACCTCTGTTTTTCCACCGCAAAGCAGGCTATAGAGAACATAACTATTTTTCATACTTTGTATTTTGAAAATTCTCAACTTGCCATTCAAGAGTACTTTGGGGAGATTATAGAGAAAGATGGCTGCCTGTGGGGAGAAAAAGGAACTTTTTTATGTCTAAAATTTTAATTTTTAACATACTGATCTACATGAAGTTTCTCATATCATATATCTATACACATTTTGAAAATAATAAAACCTGTAATGATAGCTAATATGTATTGAATGCTTAATAATTTTGTTTACTATTCCTTACAACAGCATTTTAAGGTAGATATTATTCTGAATTGTATTAATTCTTCACTGTCTTTCATCTCCAAATAATTCTTTTTTTTTTTTTTTGATGTCACATTTATACAACCTAATTAGTATGTATGGCAAAGTAATCAGCACAGCATTAGGCTATGAGACTACAACCAATCTTATTTTCACTGAGGAATTGCTTCTGTGGATTCTGTGGGGTTCTCTGTTTTGAAGGGAGTTGTGACAGCCAGGGGTTATTGATCAGTATACAAAAAGGCAAAATGCAGCAGGGGCGAGAACTATTGAAGCTTTGATTGGTCCCGATGGATATTATACACAGAAAAAAACTACATATATATTCATAAAGAAAAGAAATTCACATTTGTTAGGGCTGCCTTCTGTTTACATATGAACATCCTTTTAGACCCCTGAAGGAATTATAGTTACAAAGGATAAGGTGACCCAAATAAGAAAAGTACCAAGCTGTTAACTTTGTTGCTATTCTAGACATCCATTTCACTAGGACTTCCTTCACATACCTCTAAATCTAGTCTACTTATGAGGATCACTGCCATTTTTTTTTTTTCATTGAACTTTTGTTGTATATGGACAATGGCAATGACCTAATGACTATGCTGCCATGTCTTGTGGGCTGAGAGAGTAAATGAACCCGGTCAGGGATGGAGTATCCAGAGTTTGATCCATTTATTTTAATGAAAGAATAGGGGAAAGGAGGGGTGAGGTGTTGATTGGGTGAAAGAACAAAAAAATACAGCTGTTTTCACAATTTACTTTTGGCATATGGCTCATCAGAGTTTCTCCAGCATCTCTCAACCTGTTGTCCCTTCCCCTTTTGTTTTTTAATCACTTGATTTTTGCTCCTTGATTTCTCTTCTCTTTCTTCCCTTTCTTTTTTTCTGCTTCCCACCTCTCCCTTCTGTTCTTCTCAATTAAGCTCCTGCCTTTCCCCTGCTTCCATTTATCTCATATGGTTGGCATAATTTGTACTTTGAAAACTTTGTCTCCCTCACTTACTAATTTATTTTTAAACTTTACTTTTGCAGTAGATGGGATTTCTTCTATTTAAGAGCAGGTCAACCTTAAGCAGAGCATTGAGAAAAGTGGTTCTCTTCTGGGCAAGAGCTAGAACAGAATTTCTTCCAGGATAGGTAGGCAGAATAATTTGGTTGCTGAATCATTAGTAACTCAGGGCCACCTTTTCTTTGAATAGACTTAGAATTTGGAGTAAATGCTCTTCACCACCAGTCTACAGAAACAATCTGTTCAGATAAGTGAATGACAAATATATTTATTGATTGTGAATAAGTAAACAAAGGCTCTCTCCAGTATAGACTTTAATTCCTCGTTTGTATGGATTTTGATGCTTGGGACAGAGGCATTTATTCTCTATCCTGGCACAGTGGTGATTGAGATCAGTTCTTAAATCTACATTGTTGGAAAAATAGACCATGCATGCAAGAAACAAGTTGCAGGACATTTTGAAAAGCAACATGTCAACAAGTGGAAATCAATTTGGCATAGTACAAATTATATAGACGGTCCCTTACCTGTGGTATTTACCACTAATTGACTAGTTTGAATCAGAAATATATTAAGGGTTGTAATAGTTGCATTAGTTAGGGTTAACATTTATTAAAGGGAAGATAACTGAATTTGACATTAGAAATGCTCTCTTTAAATATCATTTAGATATGGAAACTTTGGTAAGCTATTTAAATTTCACAATCTGTAAAATGAAGGAAATAGAGAGATAATACTGATAAGTAAATTAATATAAGCCTTGTTATATTTGCTATTACATTATGTGGAATATAGTTAATTTAAAAAATATTGACCTAAAGAATGATATAGATCAACTAAAGGCAATACTAGGTCTTTATTCTTTTACATGTTTGATATCTTAATAGTTTTTAAACATAATATAACATTGAGAAATTTTATGTATTCTGTTTTTAACAAACTATCATATAGGAAAGTTTGCCTAAAATATAGGTATGTTTGCTTTACTCTCTAAGCTATAGCCACAAGGAATTTATATTTTATAATAAAGAATTCTATAGTGGAGCTTTTCTAAAATAAAGCCTGCTGTTTATTATTTAATTTTATTTTACTTTTCTGTATCAACTTTTCTCCAAGTCATTGTAAAGCTAATACTGCAACACCTATAAACAACTTCATCACAAGTAAAGGAAAAGAGTCACTACCAATTTGCTACAGCATAGGTTCTTATTTAAAGGAAATGGGTTAAATAACTAACTAGTATTAGAAATTTGCTATGTATCACAACTCTTTCCCAAATTTTTTTCTGTTGGCTTTGGAACTTCCCAGAAAATATACAGATATGGACATAATAAAACTGGCGTCACATAAAGAAAAAAAAAAAGTCCTGAAATCATCATTGAACATTGGGGAAAGCGACTGGATGCAGACCTTCAGATAATCACACTTAAATGTAGCTACAAAGATCACTGAGCATTTAGTATAAAGGAGGCTACCATTAGAGCAGCGACAGGAACAAACCTAGACAACAGTGGCAAATAACTTGCGAGTTTCTTAAGCACCTCAACTTAAAATAGTACCATATATTGCATGTATAATTAATACACCGAGTATTTACAGTACTTGGGGAAATTGTAATGGATTTTTTTTTTAAGACAGCATAGAAAGTTGTGGTTAAAAGGAATGGAGGTGTACCTAGACATTTATAGTTGTAGACACTGAACTTGTAATCCTGTACTATGTGGAAAATATTTTGTAGCATTTCTTCTCAATAGTATGTTTCCTTTGAGACCTATAGTTTGAAAGTCATAAAAGAACTTGTAATAGAGGAACTATGGGGCTATCATTTACAACTAAGACACTCATGTTTATTATAATGTATGTACCTTTAAAGATTTATTTTTATTGTATTTTGACAGAGAGACAGAGAGAGGGGGGAGGGCCCAGAACAGTCTCCATAGTTGACAGCTTAGTTTTCCATACGGTTTCACTCCACAGGTGGGCACGGGGCTGCGCAGGGCAGGAGCTGGGCTGGGAGCCTCCCGCATAGGCCCCAGCAAGAACTGAACTGGCGGCACACCCCAGTTCTGCATATGGGTTCACACGGGCTGGACCCGGTGTTTGATCCTCGAACTCCGGAGCTGCAAAGCGAGCACTTAATCCGCTGAGTCATCCCAGCTTCCCCATAATGTGTGTACTTTTAAATGTTGCCAGGTATTGAAGCTATTATACATTGTAGCCTGTCAATTTTAGGAAGTTTTAGCAAAAAATAGTGATACAAATTTTTATAAAAACTTTAATAAAATTAATATTCAACCGCCAAATTGCTTAAAACTTTATTGTGCTAATTCTGAAAGGGGGGTTATATTTTCCATGGTACTACTATTCACATTGAAAGTATGGGTTATTTAAGACTATATGATGTCAGTTTCTTTAATGTTTTAAATAGTTTGCATGTGTAGGATCAAATCCTTAGTGCAGCAGAATATACTAGAAAGACTAACATGATTAACAAGAAACATTTTAATTTAGAATGTCTCACCTCCATTTTTATTGTAATCCCCTGGAGTAATCCACATGATCAATATTCTGGACTTTAAGTTATTAATAGTTGCTAGGAAATAACAGGACTAAAATAAACTTAGTAAACTGAGTTGTTTTATCTACTTTATTGTAACAAGTTAACAGAACAAGTCGTTTACTGCCTGCCTTTGATGACCTCTGTCCAGATGGGTCTTTTGAACGTTTACTGAAATTCATTCCAAAGGATCAGATACTGAGTACTCAGGCCGATGGCACGAACCAGGTGTTAAAAATGGAGGCTGCATGTGTAGTTGAGCTCTTGAACGCTATGGCAATTTCTGTCGGCTACTGTGATTGACTATTCTACTTATTTAAGTTGTTCTTTCCAGAAGGCTCCTTGAGGATTACTTTGTGGTGCTTATTGACACCTTTAAACTTTCAATAGCCATTATACTTACACTTTTTGTTTTTAGCCTGTCATAACATTTTCCATCAGAATTATATTGATTTATTTTTGCGAAAAATATAATCATCCTCATAGTGACTGCATTTTCTATTTCGGCCAGGAAAAAAAAAAAAAGCTATTAAAAGGCTTGCACATCTCCCTCAAACTGATACTGTGCATTTAAAATACTTTTGTAATAATAAATACCACAAGGACATATGTATCCAGTAAACAGCTTCCATTTTTATGACACTTTCTTCTCAAGAACAGACATATTCTAAAAAAAAAAGTAAGTTGCCAGCTCTGAATTGATTGACATTTGTTTACTTAACTCTCTCCTTTTGAAAGCCTGCACACCTATTTCAACCTTGAATAGTTTCCAACTGTGGTATACTGGAACATTTTTTCGTTTATTAAGTTCAGTGTTGCCAACCCAAACAAAGTATAATCAGCGATGATCCGAGCAGACCAAGCTGTCTAGCACCATACAATGTATCTGCATACTAATTTCCAAATTCCCTCACATTTCCAGAGAACTAATGGGATCATTTTCATTCTGTTACAGCAACTCAACAGTTACTGAATCACCATCTGTGTTTTCGTTAACCTGAATCAGATATGAATTCTGTTATTGCAAGGTAGAGCAGCTTGTTTAATGATTCTTAATCTTTTCTTTAATTAAATCATGCAGCCAACCTGAAAAATCTATCTTAATGCAAATTAGGAGCTTTTTTGGCATTCGCTTACAGTAATGCACTAATAAGGTTAATTTATGAAGGTTCTCTTCCAGTCTGTACAGATGATATTTGTTCACTGCATATTTTTAGCATATTGTCCCTTTTTGTAATATTTTAAGTAATAAAAACATAGTTATTTTTCACTTACATAAATGAGAGATACTGTAAGCAGCATTCCCTGTTAACCAAAACTAAGTACAAAAAAATAAAGAATTCTAGGTAAGATTAGAATTCATTTTGCTGAATTTCACATGGCAGTTCTCTGGAAATAACTGTCTCTTTCTAACCATTTTCAGTTTCTTAGATATCTAAGAAGAGAGGTAGCTGAATAATTAGATAAGGAGTTCCTTTGAACTTTGTTTTATCTTTGGGACATGAGTTAGTAATACAGAAATAAAGAAAACATCATAAAATAATCCTATCAAAACTTATCTGCTACATAATTACTATGAATTACATATTGATAATTCCAAAATGTATTGCCTAAATTATCTTTTCAATTATATAATATAATATAAACACAATAATGAAGCTAAAATATATTATAAGATAGAGTACAAGATTAAAAAATAGCAATTTATAAAAGCAATGGGATTAAAAGGTAAGGAGTAAAAGGATAATACTAACCTTATGCTAATATTTACTTCTGAGGCTTTTATGAACCTTTAATCATTATGTGGCAAAATATATCATCATCAAGACTTGTAGTTAACTGGTATATTTACTAAGTCTTTTCTAAATCTAGATTTAGTATTTAACTAAGTATTGCCAATGATACTTAATGAAGATATAATAAAAAATCATTTGCCTAAGTTTGTTATGGTGAGCATACCAAATTGCGAGCCAAGTACATGCAAAGCAAGTTACACATAAATGTAAAGATGGGAATATAAACAAGATGTGATAGCTGCTCTCAAAAACTTTGAAGTGTCTTGGAAGGATTATTAACTTCGCACCCATATGGTTTTCTAATGCAATTTCAAGTGAGGTATCAGTAGTTTCTGTAACATTTCTCTTCCTTGCGTGGTTTGGCTAGTTTGCATTGCTCTCTAGTTAAATGCCCATTCACTAAACAAATGTCCTAAGCAAGGGGTGTTAGCCTTTTGGCTTCCTTGGGTCACACATAAAACACACTAACACTAATGATAGCTGATGAGCTAAAAAAAAAAAATGCAAAAATCTCAGTGTTTAAAGAAAATCTACAAATTTGTGCTGTGCTTCATTCAAAACTGTCCTGGTTCGTAGGTTGGACAAGCTTGGATTAAATTTTTATAAGATTATTAATGACTGCTGTCTCACATTACACTTTGAAATGTCTCATAGTAGGATGATTCTATTAACTGATGAAATAAAATTATATAATATATATGTTTTTTATTTGGACCTCATTATATATTCCTATGACATTTAGGCTTAATCTCTAAGTGGTTGTCTAATTAAATTCACATTAATGTCACACCTATTTCTTTAGAACATGAGTGGATACATGGTATTTCAAAAACAAAATTTCCTTATTCGTGCCTTACATGGAAAATTAAAGTTTTCTTTCTAACACATTCTGGGAAATTTCATTATGGAATTTTGAAGTATGTCATCTATCCCCCAAAGCATTGAAAAATAATGTAAGTAAAATATTAGTGCTGTGGCCTTAAAAAAGTAATAAATTGTAGAATACATTGCTTTGGTGTGACCAGGCCCCTAAGCTCACCTCCTTTATATATAGTAAATATATGCAAATCTTGACCTGTGGTTTCATATCTTTTTAGACCTTGAAAAGATAAAAACAAGCTGATTAATGAGGTAACAAATGTATTATTGCCTTTAACTTCCAAAGAGCAGTATAGCTGTTGACTATATTTATTATACCTCCAGGTAAAATTTAGTCCAGAAGGAACTGAGCCCAACAGAGCATCAGTCATTTGGAGGGGAAAAAAATTACATATATATATACACACACACATACACACACACATACATACATGCACATGCATATACATATACACATATTAAGTATGCATAATATGTATGTGTATGTATTATAGTAGACTCAAAGCAAGACAGTTGCCAAGAGCAATGAGGATAAAATATTTCAACTACTTTGGGTCCCTTATTAGAAGATATATAGACATTAGAATTGTTCTTTGACATGAGTGGGATCCTTTTACTTGAGACCAAATGACACAGAAATAGTTTTATCTAGCAAACTGGTAAGTTACATTGCCTTTTTATTTCTTTAAAGCAGAATCTATAAAATACTGAATTATTACCTTATAGCAAAGCTGCTATTTTAAGAATTTTAAACTAATATTGACTACTGTCAGATCAGTTCCTAGATTTATTGACTTAAGAAGTAGATATGAACTGAGGTGAAGGCAAGGTCAGGTCAATATTTATCTTGTGAGATAATAGATTTTGGTACTAACAAAAAATGAAGTTCAATAAATGTATGTGCCTGATAGGAAGAGAAAAACTATGATCAAAAAGTTTGTAATTTTGAAATTTCCTAAGTGAATTTGATGTGGCACTTTTAAATATTATGTGATATTACATACCCTAAGGGTATACAGAAAAAAATAATTCTAAATAGTCTTGAGAACATAAGCTATATAATAGACATATGCAATGTTCCTGATTCCATAAGACAGATGTTTTTCAATGATATTATATTATTAGTTATTAGAGTTCCTTTCTCATTTAGCTTTTATTGTCTTCATCAGAATAAAAAGAAACAAATAAGAGACTATTTGATGCTGAAGCAGACTTTTGTTCAGTTTCTGACACAATGTTGCTCGAAATGTGGTTCCTAAGAATGAACTATTGTTACTTAATTTACTTATATCTTATTCATCTTGATAGCTCCTGTGTGTTCCAAAGTATCTGACTGTCTTAGCATGTTCAGACTGCTATAACAAAATGTCACAGACTGGGTCGCCTGTAAAGAACAGAAACCTATTAATTACAGTTCTGGAGGCTAGAACTCTGATGAGGGTGCCAGCCTGGACAGGTGAGGGCCTTCTTCCAGGTTGCAGACATCTCATGTCCTCACATGGTATCTTTTATAAGGATATTAATCATCTCTCAAAGCCCTATTGGCTAATACAATCACATAGGGCACTGAGATTTCGAAATATGAATTTTAGGGGAGCATAAATAGCACTAGAATAAAAAAATCTGAAATGAGTAAGCAGATTTATTATTTTTCCATAATACCTGACATTAGATTCTTGAGATTCCACAATTCCTCAAATCAGAAAATAAGTTGACCAACACCTATGTATAAGGAGAAAAAATATATATACAGTGTTCCCTCGCCACTTCGCGCTTCATGTTTTGCGGCTTCAGTGCTTCGCGGGCTTTCCCAAAATATTCATCAAAAAATAAAAATGAAAAAATACAACCATGTCGGCAGCCACATGGCGGAAAGGAGTGTTGACGGGGTTTTAGTGTTGTGTTGGCGATAACTTGTTTTGTTTAAGCGATAACTTTTTTTATTAATTAAGTCCTTATAATGCTGCCTAAGCGCTGTGCCCCTGAGAAAGCTTCCTCCGGGGCGCCCAGAACCCCATTGACGGGGTTATGTCCTTGTACAGGGGAATTCTGAAGGAAAAGAAAAAACAAAGACAAC
>PVKE010052447.1:0-10335 GCA_004027555.1 Craseonycteris thonglongyai
GTCTCTAGGTCCATCCATGTTGCCAGAAATGACTGTAATTTATCATTTCTCATCGCTGAGTAGTATTCCATTGTGTAAATGTACCACATCTTCTTTATCCAGTCGTCTATCGAAGGGCATTTTGGTTGTTTCCATGTTCTGGCCACTGTGAACAGTGCTGCGATGAACATGCGGGTACAAACAAAAGATTTTTTTCTGAGACTTTCTTTTCTTAAAGTTAACCAGCTTAAAATAATGAATATCCTAAAAGGCACATTTTACGGTGACAAACTGCTTCCCCTCACCATCAAACAATTTTCCAAACTGGTTAAATTAATTTCTACTGCCTCCAATAATTGTATCATTGTTTTGCATTTTCTCAACAACAACAAAAAATATATAGTGCTTTTTGTGTCCCATTTAAAAAGTCTTTTTTTTTTTTTTTTTTAATTTTATTGTTAAATTTATTGGGGTCATTGGTTGGTAACAATTACATAGTTTCCAGGTATACCATTTAAAAAATCTTATTCAACTTCAAAGTCATGGAGATTTTATCTTTTATCAGATTTATTGTTTTCTCTTTCAGATTTAGATGTATAACGTGCTTGGAGTCGATGTTTATATATGTTGTGAGGTAGGGGTTCCAGTTTTTCCATGTGGACATCCAATTGGCCCAGCACCATTGATTTAAAAAGACTATCCTTCCCCACCATTCTGTAGAACCATTTCTATCATATACTATGTATCTGTATGTGGGACTATCTGTTCCAAAAATTCAACCCTGTCATTTACCCAGATCACACAGCTTTTCCCTCTTAATATTTTGTATCCTTTGTTCCAAGAAGTAGATATTGGTAATCAGTCATTTATCCAATGTGCAGTGAATACTGAGATTCATAATGATGTTGTGCTGGACTGTCCTACTGGGAACTCTGTTTCCTAGAATTCCTTACTCTGTGTAATTCTCGGTTGAGCTGGCCAAAAGCGAGGTTGTGTGGGAGTTCAGGAAGCAGAGACGAAGCAGGCACCATGACAGTCTAAAGGTTGCCATTGGTAATAGGTGGCGAGAGGCAGACACAGCTGAGCCAGTGAGTTCTCGTTCACCCTCACTCTTCCCCACTCTGCGTCCAGCTCTCCTTCCTGTCCGCCTGTTCTGCCAACATCAGCAGCCCAGGGCTGCCAACAGATGCACAGAGGCATCGTCATGAAGAGCCAACAATCCTCCCTAAACTGTTCCAGTCCCCTCCCAGTCCTCTTCCTGCAGCTGGACAGGCCTGGGTTCCAGAATATCCTGCAAGCCGGGGCTGCTTAGCAACTTTCCTCTGATTCTTCAACTCCCCTTTCCAGACCTTTACTTCCCCAGCTCTTCCCAAAATTACTAAGGTCCATTTCCTGTAATAAATTCCTTATCCCGCAACTCATAGCAGTTCTGCTTCCCCGATGGAGCCCATACGGACACACACATGTTGAAATAATCGACAACAATGTAACAGTGGCAAACCTTAAAACCGCACATGGTAGAATTCTCCGCAGATGGAAAACCGACTGCAGAACTGCAGAACCCTATTCCGGCCGACAACATTGGCAACATGACCACATTGCTGATTCGGAATGTAAGAGCTTAAAGCCAACTAATTTACCTCTTGGCTTGTGCTTCCCTAACTCCATTCCTAACTTCCTTGGGTCATTCCCTTCTATAATATATGCCCATGTCTGTCTTTTCCTCCAGATTGTAAACTCATTTCGGGGTTTGTTTTACTTATCTTTGCATTCCTTTGCCTGAAGGGAAGGGTAAGCCCAGTGCCACCAGAATGTGAGGAGGGAGAAGGCGGAAGGAGTGATTAGCTCTGGCTGGGAGACCTCCCAAGAGCGGTCCCTGGGGGTGCTGGTACCTGACTTAGGCCAAAATGTCTGAACAAGACCCCAATACACAGGAAGAGAGGGAACAAGAAAGAATAGGTAACATTTTTCTGTGGGTGTTTAAAATGATTACAGCTACTATTACAAATGTTGATAGCATTATGCCTTTTAAGTGTAATGATTACGTGCCAAGCTCTGTGCTAAGGACTTGGTGCATTAACTTACCCATTCTCACATCACTTCAACAAAGCAAGTGCTAGCATAGCCTTGTTTCATAGATGGGGAGCCCAGAAATCAGAGTAACTAGAAAAGCTGACCCCCACCACATTCCCCTACTAATTAATAACCAGGCAAAAACTAGAAAGGGGGTTGATTTGTCATAGCATTTAAGAAAAGCCTTTCTGTAGGAGTGGTAATTTTAAAAGTTTGGTGTTTCAAAATTACACTTGAGTATTAAACAAAGAAGGCCTGGAAAATGGGAGGAATGTGTGTATGTAGGTCGTAGGGGGAGATTTCTGTGTTGTTGTGTTTTTCAACTGAGAAAAAGAAAAAGAAGCAAGAAGAGAGAAGGAAAGGAGGAGGTTATGTTACCTGGCAGTGGGCCCAGACAAGGCTGAGAGGCGTTTTCAAGAACATGACCAAGGACGCTAGAGAGGAAGGCTAAGGTTTACTTTGAACTTGTTTGATTTTTCTGTGATACAAATCTCTACATCTTCCTGAATTTTTAATAAAAATAAAGTCTGGCGCACACACACAAACGTGTTTCAGTATGAATGTACAGACAATAAGGAAATGGCTTGAGTCTCACCTTTATACAAAACAGCCAGATGAGCCTCAAGCTGAACTAATTCACAGAAGCAGAAGGTCAGACAAGAGGTAACCCAGCACTTAGTTCCCCCTGGGAACTTGCCGACGTCTGAGAGAAGGCACTGGGCTTTCCGAAGTCTGTGGAATGAGCATTAGAGGCAATTTTCTCTGGCTGTTAAGGAACAAGAAGGCTCCAGCTGACATTTCCATTATTTAAGAAACTGGGCGAGTGTACCAGCCGGGAGGCAGGAGGTGGCGCTGAACCTGGAGAAGGAATCGAGTGAGGTGTGTGAGACTGGAGAGGGAAGTCAGAGTGGATTGCTGTAGGGCAGGAGTGTCAAACTCAATTAAAACACGGGCCACTGGGTGCAACAGGCAAGATTCACGTGGGCCACATCACATTTACAAATGTCACGGGCACTGAGTCACCGCATTTATACACGCCCACAGGCCCCCAGGAAAGGCACTGGGCCATGTGTTACTCGTCTTCAGTAGTTAAAGGGTTAACGAGGGAATTGTGTGTACGGTATTGCATCTATCTCCTCCCCTAAGTGCTATTTTCTTCATAACAATCTTTTTTATTTCCATTTTATTTCAGAGCATCGTGGGCCACAAAAAATTACCATGCAGCCCCTGGGCCGCCAGTTTGACACCCCTGCTGTAGGGGATTGAGGTGAGAAAGAAACAGCCCCTACTCTCATGGAAATCAACATCTATTTGGGGACTCAAAATGTATAGAGACAGGTGGAAGTAGGCGAGAGTAATATTAGTACAAGACAGTATCTAATTCAGTGGGCAGTGAATTCCTTTCAAAGACTATTCCCCATTTTTGCATGCCCTTGGCTAGTGAAGGATTTGAAAACAGGCAGAAGGATGTTTAAAAACACGAGCCTTATGTGTGTACCCAGCATGAACAAATGCACCAGCCACCTGCCACCTTTCTCCACATTCCCCCAAATCCCACTCTTGCTGACAACTACTCCCCCTGCCTTCCTGAATCTTGACCAAAATTAGTAAGGAATGAGGAAATTCAGGACCTTGAGGTAAGGGACTTCATCATTTGAAGTCCCTTATCCAAATCTTTTTTAAAGATTTGTATTTGATTGTTTTTTGATGGAGACAGAGAGAGGAGGGAGGGCCCAGAGCAGTCTCCATAGTTGTATGTCATCCATTTTCGACATGGTTTTATTCCACACAGGTGAACAGGGAGCCTCACAGGGCAGGAACTGGGCTGGGGGCCTCCTGCATGGGAGGTGCGCCCCCTCAAGCTGGGGGCCAAACTGGGGGTGAGAACCAAACTGGGAGTTTCCTGCATAGGAAGCACACCGCAGTTCAGCATACGGGAATACACGAGCTGGGGCCAGAATTCAATGCTTGGATCCCAGGGCTGCAAAGTAAGCGCTTAACCCCCTGAGCCATCCTGGCTTCATTTGGGTATTTTCTAGAAGTGGATCTTAACTAATCTCTCAGTGCTAATGGTCTCTTATGAATGCACAAATGAGCAAGTGTTTATAGCATGCAGACCATGTCAGGCACTGGGGTTCCAGGCAGAGCCAAGACCCAGAGCCACCTGTGACGGGCACAAGGACTAACAGGAACCCAAGCACGTACGGTAAGACTTGGCCAATGAGGGCCTTGGAGAAACGGTCAACATTTGAACTTCATAATGTTCTCTCCTCCACGCAACCCTCTTTCCTGCTGGTGTCTTTCTTTGTCAGAAGGGTTTTTCTTAAATATTAAAAACATCAGGGATATTTTCTTTTAAGGGATTCTCAAGAGAACATACAAATCCAGTAACTACACGGAATAGAATGATGGGCACTCTAATGCTGACAGCCTGCCTGAAGTTCAGTGACATTAAATTTATTTTTCAGGCTTAATTAAGCCTGATGCTCACAAATCCCCCGACCCCCAAACCATCATTTATTATAGAAGAGGAAAGCACATGACTTAAAATAATGAAGAAAAACTGCACAATGGTAGCTTTGGGTTTTGTTAGAAATACGGAATCCGCCAAGACAGTTACCGTATTTTGCTGTGTATAATGAGCACTTTTGGGGGGCCCAAATTTGTGAGGAAAAAATAAGGATGTGCATTATATGTGGGTAGAACTAATTCCATATCTATATAAGTGTTTTTAATTATTTTATGTATGCTTATGAGTTAAACATGTAGTTCTAGACATCAATAACGATATCCATATGCAAAATAATACCCTGGAATATGATAAACACCTTGGCTCTGGCCCCAACTGGTCCAGGATCGCACTGTGCATCAGCCTCCTGAGCCTCCACCCTCGGCAGCTCTTTGCTTCCGACCCGCCTGGGGCTGCGTATCAGCCAGTGTCCCCAGGCTCCCAGCTCACTCTCTCTGTTGCGGGTTCCAGGTCTCCATCCACGACCCTGTCTGTCCCGTTCCCTTCTCACATTCTCTCTCTCGCCCCTCCCTTTTCTTGACCTTGTCTCTGTTCTTGTGTAATTATTTGTTAGCTAAAATTTCTTGTCTCATAATACGTTACAAAATAAATGCTAAAATTCCTTTATAATACAAAACACAAGTACCTAAATATAAACAAATAAAAACTTGAATTAAAAAATTAAAATGTGGGGAAGCTGGGATGGCTCAGTGGGTTAAGCGCTCACTTTGCAGCGCCGGGGACCAAGGATCAAATCCCAGCCCCAGCCTGTGTGGACCCATATGCTGAGCTGGGGAGTTCCCCCAGTTCAGTTCTCACCGGGGTGAGACCCCGGCCCAGTTCCTGCCCTGTGCAGCCCCGTGCCCACCTGTGGAATGAAACTATGTGGAAAAACGTAACTATGGAGACTGTTCTGGGCCCTCCCCCTTCTCTCTATCTCTGTCTCTGTATCTCTCTCTCTCTCCCTCTCTCTCTCTCTGTCAAAAACAATAAAAATAAATCTTAAGAAAAATTAAAATGAAAGATTTTTTTCCCTGAAAGTTTGGGCCAAAAACATGGGTGTACATTGTGTACGGGAGTGCATTACACATGGAAAAATACAGTAATAGCAAAATTAATCCCAAATACCTAATACCCACCCCTCTACTGTGGCAGAGTGGCTACTGATGGTTTCCTCTTGCTTTGGAAAATCAGGGCGGGCTCTGCTGCTCCCAGGTGAAGCGCTATCCTGTGCGTTGTGTTTAGTAACACGCAGGGAAGCCCCACTGGGCGGCTGGGCTCAGGACTGCCTCACTTTCCTGGCTCGCTGAAATGTCATTGCCTTTCCCAGATTTCTAAGAATTCCCAGGGGCCTCTGTGTCTTGAGGATCTACTTCAGTAACACAAGGTGTTTGTGGATCAGCCTGCTGCCCTCAGGTGGGGTCCTGGCTGAGATTCCATCAACTCAGACCTGAAACTCTGCCCTTCTCCGTAATCGCCATTAAAACCTCTCACACCAGTGTGTGTGTGTGTGTGTGTGTGTGTGTCACAGTTTATTGGTGGTTTGGTAAAAGAGGGGACTCACACTCCAGCACACAGAATCGAACATATTCCTAGCAAGACCCGTTCTTACAAGTCTTGCAGGTACTCTGCGTGTGGCCAGGCCCATGCTCCCACTCTCCTTACTTCCCTCTTTCCTTCCTCCTTTTTTTTTTACTTACAGTCCAAATTCTTTCCATTTGTTCATGTGGAAAAGTTGATCTCTCCTCAGCCTGTGTCCCTAAACTCAGCTCTGAGCCTCCCTCTACATGGCTAACGACTTGGTTAAAATGCTCAGATGAAGTTCTTAGACAAAGGCCAGCTTCCCCCCATGATTACATAATGTGGCCATTTGTAAATATGTCCCCAGACTCTCTGATAGTCTCCTTTAAAAGACTGGCACCTAATGCCCGCCATTCGCCCCTTCCTGTAGTGTGGGCTGCACTTAGCGACTTGCTTTGAAGAAATAAATGCATTCCCTTGCTGAAGTAAATAAGATGTGGTGGGTGATTTGAGACTTCCCAGGTGAGCACATAAGAGACGCAGTGACCTCCCTCCTGCCCCCTCCAGTCACTTACCCTGACAGGTTTGGAAACCCAGAGAAACGTCTCTTTTCTCTTTCTCCATTGCTAATTTTCCCCACCAAACACAGTTGTGGGGCAGACTGCACAGTGCGGTTATTGGTAAGGAAGAGGTGCTGGGTCACAGCACAGGAGAAGAAAGACAGGCAGCACCAAGGCCACCAGTGCCGTGGGGACAGGCACAGGCTCTGGAGTCACAAAAACCTGGGGTTGAATCCCAGCTCCCCTCTAAGCTTCTGAAACTTTAGTTTGTTCATCTGTAAAATGAAGCATTATTTCCCTCAGATAGATTCTGTGAGGAGTAAGTGGGTTGAATCACAGAGTTGGTGCAGGCTTGGCCCAATGTAAGTACTCAGTTGGTGGTAGTATTTATGATGATGATGATTATGAGATGAGCACCTACTGTGTGTCAGGCTCTGTGGTAGCTGCATTACATACATTATCATATCATTACTAATACAGAGCAACTCAACAAGATTGATAAATTATAGTGGTTGCATAGTGTCCTCCTAAAAGATATGTCCAAACCATAATCCCAGGTACCTGTCAAGTGACCTTATCTGGAAATAGGGTCTTGCAGATGTAATTCAAGTAACCCTGGGTGTGCGGTGATAGCTCAGCAACCTTGAGGTCCAGGGATCAAAGCCCAGCCCCAGTGCGTGCAAACCCATGTACCGAACTGCAGTGCAGCTGGTAACTGCCAGGATGACACAGCACAGCGGTGAAGGTTCTCACCTCCCACACGGAAGGCCCCTGGTTCAGTTACTGCCCTGCATAGCCCCACATCCACCTGTGTGGAATGCAGCCATGTCACAACTAACGATGTACAACTATGGAGACTGCTCTGGGCCCTTTTCCCTTCTCTCTCTTTCTTCCACCTTATCGCAAACAATAAAATTAATCTTTAAAAATTAATTAATTAATTAATTAACCCCACAGAGGTTGCAGCTGATCTAAGAGGCACAAACTTTTTTCTTTTTCTTTTTTAAATTTGTTTTATATTTATTTATTTATTTTTGACAGAGAGAGAGATCAGAGACAGAGAGAGAACTGAACTGGGGGAGCTCCCAGTTCAGCATATGGGTCCACACGGGACGGGGCCGGGACTCGATCCTCGGTCCCCGGGGCTGTAAAGTGAGGGCTTAACCTACTGAGCCATCCCGGCTTCCCCAAACTTTTTTCTTAAATATTGTTACATATTTGTTTAATACTTTCTAGATTGTAATGGAGAATAAATAAAAAATCATGTATTTTATGTTTGCAGTGTTTTTATTTTATTTTGCATTTCAGCACATACCTGTAATTAATGTATTTCTCAGATACAGGCAATCTACACTGTAATTTTTTGGCCATGACCTCTGCAGTGTTCTTAGGGTGAGATCATCCTGGATTTACGGTAAGCCCTAAATTCAAGGACTGGAATCAGAGGAGACAGGAGGAGATTTGAAACACAGAAGCAAGACACAGGGAAGAAGGCCATGTAAAGATGAAGGCAGAGAATGGAATGGTATTGCCAATAACCAGTGAAGATCAGAGCTGAAAGGATTCTCCCCTAGAGCCTTTGGGGGAAAGTATGGCCTTGCTTATACCTTAATTCTGTATTTCTGGCCTCTAGACGTATGAGGAAAATAGATTTATATTGTTTTAAGCCAGGGATTCCCAACGCCGTGCCCGCGGGCACCATGGCGCCCGCGGCCCGATTTGTGTGCGCCCGCCCTTATTTGACGGCATCAGAAGTTTTTCATAAACACTAAGTAAAACTATCATTTATTTTTATACATTTGTAAGAATTTTAAAATATTGTTTGAGTATCTACACAGGTTTATTATATTCGTCGGTATGTTTGCGATATCGTATGGATAAGTTTTCCCCTAGCTTTCGCCTTTGTCCATGTCGCGTCTTGTGTAGCCGCTGCGCTCTTTAAACTCTCCTCCACCAACCGGGAGACGCCAAGTTGCCATTTTGATTGCGGTTGCTGGACTGATCGGGTCGTGACGGTTAGCTAGGATCACAGTGTTTTGACATATTGGATTTTAAATGAACTAAAAGCGAGGTAGGTAATCTATTACTATGGTGGCAATTTGATATGATATTGTAGTTCTAAAACTATTTTTATTTTTATTTTTTTAGTCCTAAAATGAGTGGACCAAATAAGAGAAAACGAACCTATAATTTTAACACAGACTGGGAGGAATCATATTGTTTCATTCATTTAAAAGGTAAATGCGTTTGCCTGTTGTGTGGCAGTAGTATTGCAGTGCCGAAAAAACATAATGTTGAATGTCACTTTCAGACAAGTCATACCACTTTTGATACGAATTATCCACTTAAATATGAAGTAAGAAAGAAAAAAATAAATCAACTAAAATGAAGTTGAACTACTCAACAGACTGTTTTCACTAGACATGTGGAAAAATCTAAAAAGGCAACCATTGCTTCTTTCAAAATTTCTCACATGCTCACAAAGAGGAAAAAACCTTTCCAGGACGGTGAATTGTTAAAAGAAGCATTTCTGACTGCTGCCGATTGTTTGTTTGAGGAATATTCTAACAGGCATGAGATTATGTCGGCGATACAAGACCTACAGTTGTCAAATAACACAGTCACAAGAAGAATACACGCAATTTCAAAAGACTTGCAAACTCAGTTAAAGACTGACTTGGAAATATGTGACTGCTTCTCTCTGCAATTTGACGAGTCAACAGATATATCAGACACCGCACAGTTGGCAGTTATGGTGAGAATGGTACTTAGTAACTTCATAGTAAAAGAGGTGCTGTTGCAAATATTACCAATGAAAGGACAGACGAGAGGTGAGGATATTTATAAAACTTTCAGAACATATGCCAGGTCGATAAACATGCCTTTGCATAAGTTGTTTGCGATAACTACCGATGGGGCACCAGCAATGGTTGGTAAAAACAAAGGACTTATTGCCCTTCGCAGGAAAGATGAATCATTTTCAAGCTTTATGTCCTACCACTGTATTATCCATCAGGAAGCTTTGTGTTGTCAAATACTGCCCTTTGAACATGTTATGAAAATAGTCACAAAGATAATCAATTCTATTCGAGCAGCTCCATTGCAACACTGTCTTTTCAAGGCCCTGTTAGAAGCTACTGAAGATAAAGAACACGATCTCATCCTGCATACTGAAGTACGTTGGCTCAGTAAAGGTAAAGTTCTTACAAGATTTGTGAACTTAATTGAAGAAATAAAAACATTTATACATGATAAAAATGAAAATTACGATGAACTAACGACTTGCTGGCTGGTGGATTTGGGTTTTCTTGCTGACACCATGGAAAAATTAGATTCTTTCCATTTGGAGTTGCAGGGAAAAGACAAAAATATAGCTGAAATGATAAGCTCTGTAAACGCATTGAAAGCGAAATTGACTTTGTTGATATCACATCTGCATATCAAGTCTCTCGTGCACTTCCCATATATGAGGAAAATGTTAGGTAACAATGAACTAAACGTGTCATTATTTATTGAGACCCTGCAAGTGCTTCAAAAACAGTTTGAAGAGAGATTTCTGCAGTTTACAAATATCGAGCCAATTGTCTCCTTCTGTATCAATCCTTTTACTTGCCAAATAAATGTAATAGAACTAGCCGCATGTATTGCAGACCTTGTTCAGGGGAAAGCAGAAGAACTAGAGTTAGAAATTTT
>PVKE010052448.1:0-10333 GCA_004027555.1 Craseonycteris thonglongyai
CCAGATATATGGGGTTGGAGGGGGACCTGATTCTGGGAGGTGGGCACATAATGCAATGCATGGGTGATGTGATGTGGAGTTGTACATCGGGAAACTATCTAATTGTTACCAACCAATGTCACCCCATTAAATTTAACAATAAAATATAATAATATTAAAAAAAATAATAAAAAAAATAAATAAATAAATACCATTTTTATATACTGCTTTTTAATTTCATATAATATATATTTCTCTGATGTTATTAAATATTTTCAAAGATAATTATTTTAAACATCTGTATAAATTTCTATCATATGAGTATGCCTTGAAATAATCACCTCCCTCCCAGCAGGCATTTCAGTTGTTTATAACTTTTTACTACTATAAATAATGCTATAATAAACAGCATTATATATAAATCTTTGAATTTCTGAATTTAGAGACACTATTTCCAAAGATAATTTTTAGGAAAAAGTGTTTAGAAAGCATTTAGATGTCAACAAAGTAGATATGGCCCAATAATGTTGCTTGGTTCTAATTTAAATAAAAATATGCATGAAATAAAAATTATAAAGCACCATTCAATTTAATCAAATGTCTATCAAACCTAATTAGCAAGATTCCTTAAGGATCAAATGAGTTTCTCCTCCCTTCTGGAATCTTCAGTACTGCTATCACAGAGAACAAACTGATGGTTGTCAGGTGAGAGTAGGGTTGGAGGGCTAGGTGAAAAAGGTGAAGGGATTAAGAAGTACAAACTTGGCAATTACAGAATAGTTACTTGGGTGTAAAGTACAGCATACAGAATATAGTTAATAATATTATAATAAGTATGATTGGTGTAAAGGTGTTAGATTATCAGGGGGATCAGATAGTAATGTCTAACTACTATGCTGTACACCTGAAACTTATATAATATTGAATGTCAACTAAATTGAAAAATTCTTTTTATATCAATGTTATCAGATACATCCTTTTTTTTTTCATTTATTTTTCAATTACATTTGACATACAATATTATACAAGGGCTGTCCAGAAAGCATCCAGGAATGTAATATGAGAAACAGAATCATTTATACATGGATTTTTTTCTAGACAGCCCTCATATTAGTTTCAAGTGTATAACATAGTAATGAGACATTTATATAACTTACGAAGTCATCTCATCACCCTGATATATCTGTTATCCATCTGACACCATACATAGTTATGACAATATTATTGACTTTATGCCCCATGCTGTACTTTACATCCCATGACTATACTGTAACTATTAATTTATTTCTTAATCTCTTCCCGTTTTTACCCACCCTTCCACCCTCCCTCCCATCTGGCAACCATCAAAATGTTCTCTGTATCTATGGGTCTGTTCCTGTTTTGTTCGTTTATTTTGTTCTTTAGATTCCACATACAAGTGGAATCACATGACATTTGTCTTTCTCTGTCTGACTTACTACACTTGGCATGATATCCTCTATGTCCATCCATGTTGCTGCAGATGGCAAGATTTCATTCTCTTTTATGGCTGAGTAATAGTCCATTGTGTGTGTGTGTGTGTGTACGTGTACACACATGTATGTACCACCTCTTCTATTTTTATATATTCAATATAATTTCATATTAATTTTAGGTGTACAGCATATGAAAAATTCTTTTTAAAGTAAAGAAAACACTACCAGAATGCTGTATATGAGCAGATTACCCACAAATAATTTATATTGTGTGAAAATATCTGGCATGGACTTTGAGAGGATATGTAATCTATCATCACATAATTACAAATAATTCAAACCACGATTGCTAGAAAAAATACCCCATCAAGCATGAATTATTGGGTCCATTAAAAAAAAAAGCTAAACATGGCTTTCCTGTTCCAAACTACTAAAGTAAAGAGAAGAGAAATGTACAAGGCATCATAAAAAGTAGGGCTTAGTTTTAGCCACCACTAAAAAACTGCACAGCTAATAGCAAAAAGCTTGTTACTGTGTTAAAAATAAAAAATACTATACTAATAAAAATAGTAATCCTTATTAAAAACTGATCTCCTGGGGAAATTTACCACAGTTAAATTACAACTCTATTTTTTGTTCCCAATATCACAGTAATTTGAAAAAATTTTGCCTTGTCTGATTAAATTTAAACATAAAAAGTATCAGCTCTTTAATTCCAAAGCAGGGGAAAATTTTTTTTAATATTCTGTCCTCAGACTCACCTATTTTTACATCAAGTTATCAGAGATGTAACATTTCAATTACATTTCTTTTTTTCTTTTTTTTTAAGATTTCTTTTATTGTTTTTGACAAAGACAGAGAGAAGGGGGAGGGCCCAGAGCAGTCTCCATAGTTGTACGTCATCAGTCTTCGACATGGTTTCATTCCACACAGGTGGGCAGAGGCTGCGCAGGGCAGGAACTGGGCTGGGGGCCTCCCACGTGGGAAGCATACCCCAGTTCAGCATATGGGTCCGCACAGGCCGGGGCCGGGATTGGATCCTTGGTCCCCAGATCTGCAAAGCGAGCACTCAACCCTCTGAGCCATCCTGGCCTCCCCCACCATTATATTTCTATACCCATAAGGGTCTGAATTAATTTATAAGTTCTTAGTTTTGCTTTCCCTCTAAGCCATTTTTAAGGATCACAAGTCCTAGTATATGCTAATTTTAAAACAAGTATCATTCACAAAATAACACACTTTTGATCACTTTATCCAGACAATGAATCAGTAGAAAACCTTCTTATTAATTACAAACAATTCAAATATTTAAGCAAATATTTTACCTGGCCAATGATAATACATCCCTGTATAAGAATACTCTAAAACAGCAATAAAATGTTGTTATAATGTATAACATAATATACTTCATTGTCAATAATGGTCAGATTTCTTCTTTCGTACATAAAAGGTATAATAAACAGCCCACATATCTAAGATTATAGATTAGGAAAGTCTTAAAAATCCCACAATTCAAATCTTACTAGAATCAATTCAATGAGACTATCCAAAGCCTGTTGTTCAGAAATCTGCTTCTGTCAAATAATTAATTTCGATTTGAAAATATTTTATATGAAGATTTTTTTTTTTTGCCATGCCATTTAAAGGAGAATTTGAACCATAACAGAAACTGACTTCATAGCAATTTATCAGGTAAACAAGCTCCACATCGCTAATAACTATATGCATTAATACATAACAGAAAAGGCTGTATATGAATACTACCCACTCATGATGTAATGGGGAATTTCACCAATATAAATCTAACATAAAGACAGAAATACATTTTTATCTCTAATAAAAGAATTGTTGGCAAGCATTTTAACCATTATGACTTAAACCACTGTGGAATTTCAATTATAAAATGATTTTAGTGACCATCAGATGAAAATTTCCCAATAACCAACATTTTCACAAAAACAGGATAGAAGTAGTACAATTCAGTTTTAAATAGGACTGTCCGGTTAATCTCACCAGATTGATCAGCCTTCTCATTGCATGTTCATGAGAGCAAACGCATTCACAGGGATCGAATCCACCTTCTGCCATGATTACTCAGCTTGATTTAACTCAACTGTTTAAATCTAGGAAGAAGGAAAAAATATTATAAGACTACCATTCAAAGTTACTTTCTCTTGAGCTATGAAAATTTTATATATTGTACAGATTCATATGTTCTCTTAACTTATTTCATATTTATTAATGGCATACCTATGAATATATTACTAATCTTATATGAATTTATTACATGAATTATGAACCTATGAAAATGATTGGCTACCCATTCTGCCATCAGACTGATTTCCTATAAATGTGAATGTCTTCAGATGCTCTGCACTGGCCCCACCTGTGAAACTGATTCTTCCAGTCTTACTCTGATGAATTACTTAATTCTTTAATTTTGTTAACTCCAGTACTGTTATGGACTGAATATTTATGTCCCCCCTAAAACTCATATATTGAAGCCTTAATCCCCAATGTGATGGTATTTGAGGTAAGGCCTCTGGGAGGTAATTAGGTCATCAGACCAGAGCCATCATGAATGGTATTAGTGCCCTTAAAGAAAAGACTTCAGAGAAATGATCTTGCTTCTCCATCATGTGTAGATATAGCTAGAAAGCATCCCTCTATAAAACAGGGAGAGGCTCCTTCACCATACAATGAATCTGCTGGCACCTTCATTATGGACCTATGACTCCAGAACTATGGTATTTTGCTATAGCATGCCCAGTAGACTAAGACAACTTTGCAGCCTTTATCCTATAAAGCCCTCTAAAAGGAAAAAAAAGAGAAATGATCTAAAATGATACCAAGAGCTTTGGGAGTGTGTGTGTGTGTGTGTGTGTGTATTTTTGGGAGGAGGGAGCATGAATTTTTTTTGGGGGGGAGCATGAACTAATATTACTTATCATGACAATAGCCAGAAAATAGCTGGGAAGATTAAAAAAAATAAAAGTTGGGATAGTGGGATAGCTCAGCAGGTTGAGATCTTGCCTTGCAATGGTGAAGTTCAGGGATCGAATCCTAGCCCTGACCCGTGCAAACCCATATGCTGAACTGTGGCACAAATGGTAACCACTGAGATGGCTCAGCAGCAAAGATTCTTGCCTCTCATGCAGGAGGCCCCCAGTTCAGTTCCTGCCCCACAGAGCCCCACATACACCTGTGTGGAATGAAACCATGTCACAACTGATGATGTACAACTATGGAGACTTCTCTGGGCCCTACCCGCTTCTCTCTCTGTCTCACCTTCTCTCAAACAATAGATAAATATTTAAACCATGTCACAACTGATGATGTACAACTATGGAGACTTCTCTGGGCCCTACCTGCTTCTCTCTCTGTCTCACCTTCTCTCAAACAATAGATAAATATTTAAACCATGTCACAACTGATGATGTACAACTATGGAGACTTCTCTGGGCCCTACCCGCTTCTCTCTCTATCTCACCTTCTCTCAAACAATAGATAAATATTTAAAAAATGTTAACAAGTCATAGACAAAGATGGAGTATTATTGATATTTAGAATGATAAATGGAACAATTCATAAATTAAATTAAAGGAACTTAGTTCATTTATTCAATCATTCAAAAAATATTTAGGGGATGCCAGGATAGCTCAAAAGATTGAGCGCTTGCCTTGCAATTGCAAAGTCCAGGGATTGAATCCTGGCCCTGGCCTCAGTTGTGCAAACTCATAATGCTAAACTATGGTACAACTGGTAACCACTGGGAAGTCAGCGAAGGTTCTCACCTCCCATGCAGGAGGCCCCCTACCCTGTTAGGTTCCTGCCACACCCACCTATGTGGAATGAAACTATGTCACAACTAATGATATACAACTATGGAGACTGCTCTGAGCCCTCCCCACTCTCTCTCTCTCTCTTCTCACAGACAATAAAATAAATCTTAAAATAACAAATTTAGCCACTATGCTAGGCATTAGAAATATAAAAATGAGCAAAAACTGATATAGTTCTTACCCTAACATTGTTCACATTCTAATGGTGGTGACACATACTAATCTAAATATTTTTAAAATTATAAATGCAAACATGTAAATGCTTATAAAAGATAAATGAAACAAAAGACTGAAAAGACAACCCACAGAATGAGAAAAAACACTCCCAAACCATATATCCACCATACATATCTAACTAGGCTGACTAAATGTACCGTTTTAAAAGGGAAAGGAAAACAAACCCAGTACTATCCCATTTAAAACTGCATGTATGGTTAGCCTACCTCTAACTCAATAACAAAAACAACTCAATTTAAAAATGGGCTAAGGATGTGAATAGACATTTTCCCAAAGATATACAAATGACCAATAAACAGATTAAATAGTGGTCAAAGTTATTAATTATTAGAGAAATACAATTCAAAACCACATGATACCCTTTTTCACGCCTATTAGAATGACTAATAAAAACCATGGAAAAAGCAATGTGGAGAATTTAGCATCCTTTTACATTGCTGGTGGAAATGTAAAATTTTGATAGTTCCTCAAAAACTTAAACAGATAATTATCAATAACACAGCAATTCCATTTCTAGGTATATAAAGATCTAAAAACAGGGACTCAAATTGATACTTGTACGCTAAATGTTCATGACAGCCAAAAGGTGGAACAACTCACATGTCTACCAACTGGTGAATGTATAAACAAAATACAGAATAAACATACAAGGCATGGCAAAAGTAACATCCTTTTTTAAGTTTACTAACTCATAAACAAGAGGCAATTACTTCTGCTGGACCCTGTATAATGGCATATTATTCAAGCCATAAAAAGAAATGAAGTCAATACATGGATGAACCCTGAAAACATACTACGTGAAATAAGTCAGGCACAAAAGGACAAGTACTGGAGTGACAAAAAAATGTATATACATTTTAAGAGATGTTATCCACTTTTTGAAGTTGAATTGAATTACAGTAGCAATGTGTAGTATGACATTTGCTCAAAAGATGGTGTTAATCAAATGAATGCTAGTGTCAGCATGTGAAAGTCAGGGCAGTCAAAAAAAAATGGCAGAAGCAAGGTTGTCATTCAAGGAACACAAGACCATTTTGAAGTGGTATTTGAAATTCGAGAACATTGTGGCAAGTACAACGACAACAGAAGCATGAGTATGCAACAGAACCTCCAACACACCTAACAATTGTACACATTCGAGGTTAAGTTTGAGGCGCACGGTAAATTGAAACGGCACGGGCAGTGATACAAGTGGACACTGGTCAACATAGCTCAAGCAGTAATTCGTCATAATCAGAAGTGTCTGTACACTAATGGTAACCACTTTGCAGAAGTCAAATATGACTTGTATTCATTTTTTGTTATCAGTATATATTATTACAATTTTGGTAGTTTTTTTCCTTGCTTAAAATGTATATACATTTTTTTGGCACCCCTTGTGTTGTATGATTTCACTTATATGAAATTCTACAATAGGTAAATTCATATAGACAGAAAGTATAACAGAACGGTGGTTGCCAGGGCTTGGAGGAGAAGGGAATGGGAAATTATTGCTTAATGAAGTACAGAATTTGTTTCGGGTGATAAAACAAAGTTTTGGAAATAGATAGTGGTAATAGTACAACAATGTAAAAGTCAGTAATTCCAGTGAATTGTGTACTTTAAAAAATGGTTAAAATGGCAAAATTTATATTATATATATTTTACCACAATTTTAAAAAACCACTCCGGTTGTCCAGAACTGGGGTCTTTGGGGAGAAATGGGGAATGACTAATTGTTACAGGCTTTCTTTTGGGGTGAAGAAAATGTACTAAAACTAATTATGGTGATGCTCACACAACTCCATAAATATACTAAAAACAACTGCACTGCATACTTTAAATGGTGCATTGTATGATTTATACCTCAATAAAGCTGTTAATTTTTTAAAAGATAAATGGTGTGTGTGTGTGTGTATATATATAAAATGTTCTAAACTTATCTAGGGAGTAACGGAAGATTTTATTCAGAAAGTTAACTCGAAGTTGAAAATGGAAGGATGCAGTGGAATACATTAGGGCAAGGTAGATTAGAAGGTGTAGAAACGGGGTCTACAGAACATGCTAGAGACAAAGTAAAAAGCAGTGTAAAGACCTTATTTGTAGTGAGTAAGAATACGAAATGATAGAGGAACTGAAAGAAAGCCACAATGTACTGGAATCCAGACAGTAAGAAAAGTGGTATGAAATGAGACCAAGGAGGTCAAGGAGCCAGCCACACAGGGTCTTCTAGGTCAGAGGTGGCCAACAAGTCGATCACCGGTCGATCATCGATCACTCGCAATGTCTGGGGTGGAATTCCGTGTACCATGGACTTTGAAGCGATTGTAGCTCTTATAACTCGAGCGGCACCGCTGTGGCGCCCGGCTGATTTGAAGCGCCAACTCGAGCGGCGCCAATACAGCGCCCGGCTGATTTGAAGTGTCAAATCATAACATACAATCCTAAGAAACCGACAAAATGGGGTATCAGAGTTTATACTCTAGCTGACTCGAAGACTGGCTACATTTGCTGCATTTTGCCATATTAAGGATCACTCACAACAGAGCTCTTGGTCAGACCCGATTTACCTGTTTCATCAACAATTCCAATACACTTATACAAAATGTTGTTGGAGAAAATTCCAGGTGCTCAGGGGCACCATATGTACATGGATCGCTACTATACTAGTTACCAGTATGTCTTAGCTCAAGAACTAGCCAAATTGAAATGTAGTATCTCCGGAACGATCTTAACGAACAGGAAAGAATTGCCCAAGGAAATAAAAAAGCCAAATTTTTCGAAAAAATCCACGGTTGCATATTGATGGGGTAACACCTTACTTTTAGGGTGGAAAGATAAGAAGATTGTCACTTGTTTGACTACGAGGGGTGACACAGGAATGTCGATGGTCAAAAGGATTACACGAGGTAGTGTGGAAATAATGGTCAAGAAACCCAATATTGTTTTGAATTATATAAAATATATGGGTGGTGTTGATCGGGCAGACCAATATGCATCAAGGTA
This sequence comes from Craseonycteris thonglongyai, assembly GCA_004027555.1. Lineage (NCBI taxonomy): Eukaryota > Metazoa > Chordata > Mammalia > Chiroptera > Craseonycteridae > Craseonycteris > Craseonycteris thonglongyai. The sequence continues at coordinate 8,498 of PVKE010052448.1, forward strand.
TTGTTTTCTGCAAAAATCGCTTAAATGGTGGCGTAAGCTTTTTGGGGGGGGCATGGAAATTTGCCTGATCAATTCCTACATTCTGTATAAACTAGAAAAGACCAAAAAAGGGGAAAAGCCACTCAGCCATTTGCGATTTCTAAAAACATTTGTCGAGCAATTGAGAGGATCATATCGACAGCATCGTGAGCAAGCGTCTACGTCGCATTCCGATGAAATCCGACTAAATGGGAAGCTTCACATAGTACTACAAGGGCCAAAAAGAGACTGCAAGGTTTGCTGTGACCGTAACACGCCTGGAGGTAGGCGGGAAGTAACGTATTACTGTGATACATGTCCTGATAAACTTAGGATGCATCTTGGGCATTGTTTTATGAAATATCACACAAAAACTAATTACAGAGTGTAATATTTATCAAATTTTGTTGTTTTCGATATAAAAATAAATTGGTAAAATTTTATTATTTGTATACGTTTGTTTGTTTATAAATGATTTTAAAGTACTTGTAAAATGTTTCCGCAATTTGGCTGAAATTGTCTCGAGTGGTTGGTTCGCACAAGCGAAAAAGGCCACGAGTGCAAAGGGGTAGAAGACAAAACTTTCTAGCAATAGTTTAATGCATTCTGGGAATTTGCCAAGGTCATAAATTCCTAGAATTCTGACAGCCTGACACTGTGATCTCCGCCCACCCAGATAATGCATTTTGACTTATGTGTTACACTTGTCACCGGACGCAACGCGTGAACACAACAGTTACGACTCGACTCATGGAAGAAAACAGTCAGTTAGCTTGAATATTTGGTAGTGCCATACGATAGCTTCTTTTCTTTTGTATTAACAGTATTATTATCAATCAATATTATTTAACCTCGGTGACCACGTTGAGTTTCAATTTTTCTTCTGTTTAAAATGTAAGTACCTTTACTTTGTTTTAAATTAAATTGCTTTTCTTACCTATGTATTTACTTGGTAAGTGAGCATTCTCGGCAACAGATCTCTAAACTGCGGTCATTACACTGAGAGAAAAATAAGGGACAGTATTACAAATATATTAGGAATAACAATAATTCTATTTAAATTAAGAAGTCAGTATCGTAAACCGTAATAAATATATTGTAACTTTAACATACTTCTTGTAAATTTGAATATATCTATATTAGATTTTAATATACTTGTATTGTTGTCCCCGATCGTAATATGCAGTATTGTTATTATTTCTCTCAATGTAACGGAGATAATTGCCACAGTGCATGAGTTTTTGAATTTTCTAGGAAAATATTTAATTCAATATTTATTCTTTAAATTGTCATATTTCTTTGCATTCTAGTATACCCATGAACATGAGTAGTAAACCGAAAAAATCAAAAACATCACTTCAATGAAGAATGGGAACTCGATTACTTTTTTACAATGGTGAATGATAAATGTTGTGGTTTAATATGCCTTACCTCAGTAGCCATTGCTAAAAAGGGTAATCTGGAGAGACATTTTTTAGCTTTACATAACAAGTATCAAACAGATTATCCACCAAATTCTGAACTGAGAAAACATAAAGTTAGGGATCTTAAAACTCAATTAACAAATCAACAAAGCGTTTTTAAAAAGCCAAAGTTAAAGTCACAAGCAGTAACTACTTCATCATTCAAAGTAAGCTATCTCTTAGCAAAACAATGTAAGCCATTTTCCGACGGTGAATTTGTAAAGGAAATTTTTTTGGAAATGTCAGATTCACTTTTTAATGATTTTAAGAACAAGAGTGAAATTGTTGCTGCAATTCAAGATCTACAATTGTCTCGAAACACAGTGATGCGACGAATTGAAAGGATGAGTGGGAA
>PVKE010052449.1:0-10331 GCA_004027555.1 Craseonycteris thonglongyai
GGCAGTGGGTATTTAGATATCATCATTGAATTTGAGGTGTTGATGAAAGCAATATAGGTTCAAAAGACTTATTTAGATTAATAACAGATATTGATAAAAAAACAACAACAACCTAGAACGGGAGTGGCGAACCTATGGCACGCGTGCCCTAAGTGGCACGCGGAGCAATTATTTCGGCATGCGGAGCTGTGAATACCATTTAAAAAATTATTGTTTATGCTCTTATAGACGTAAAAATAATTGATACCTCTATCTCACTCGATGGGTTGGCATGCGAGTGGAGCGAGTATAATCTTATTTCATAAACTTTGGCACTCAATCGCCAAAAGGTTCTCCACCCCTGACCTAGAATATACCCAGTTATATATTTAAACTGATGACAGGTATGCATTTGGAATACAGGAGAAGAGAAAGTTATGCCAAATTCTATAAATAAATATTAGCTATAGATACTTACTTCATCCTGTTTTTAAATTTTTACATGAAGACTTCCGATCAGATCCTTTCCTTATATGTGATCTGGTATTTTGTGATTACATTGGTTCTTAGAATGGAGTATTGAATGCATAGCCAATAAGTTATGCAGAATACAAAGTGGGGCAAATAGCTTTTCAGGATGACAAAAGTAGTTTGAAGTTTCATAACAGTAATAATTTTCACCTATACAAATTTAAAAAGAAACAAATGATAACTAGTCAAGAAAAAATCTACAGCAATTCAATCAGGCTGTCCTCCGCTTTCTCTAAACTACTATATTTAAAGCCAGATGATAATAAATCAATACCAATAAAAGTCTGAGAGAAATTGTGACTCAAGAATATTATACCCACCTAGATTCAATTTTGATACTAGGATGACAGACAGACATTTCTAACCAGGAAAGAACTCAAAGAATAAAGCATCCATATATGCTTCTAGAAGATTTAAAAAAAAAAATGCTGATAAAATTCAGCCAAATTAAGAAATGAATTTAATAAAGGTCAGGAATTGAGGTATCAGGGTTAAATGCCTATGGTTACAGACCCAGTTGTAAGTGCAGAATTCACTGAAAATGTAAAAATACTAAATATGTATGCATATTATGGCTATAGACTTGAATGTGAAAATTATAATTATAAACATTGTAAAAAGCATTTATATAGAAAAAGGTACCAATATAGGAGGCTGTAGGAGGGAAAGTGAGAAAAATTGTGAGAATGTTTTCTTCATTTATTATCATCTGGATTAAATATAGTAGTTTAGAGAAAGCTGAGGACAGCCTGATTTAATTGCTGTAGATTGTTTCTTGGCCAAAAGGTTGGACTCCCCGCTCTATGCCTTGCAGCAGCCACTACTGGTGGAGGAAACAATAGGTTAGTCCATGAAAGCTTGCCTCCTACACTCTCTTGGACCCCCATGACTGTTGTGTGGACAAGCCTGGGCTCTCAAGTCTCTTAATTACCTTCTTTTACCAGCTGCCCTTCTCATGTCCCATCCCCCAACTGGTCCTCTTTCCAAACAACTAATATCAAAGTGTCTTCCATTTTCTCTAGTTTTCCTTTGTCCTTCTCTCCTTCAGATGAGATTGGGCATGTTCAGGGTGGTATGGCTGTAGACTGTTATTCTCTCCTTCAAATCAAGTTGGCCACTAAATTTTTTTTTCAAACTGTAATAAAAAAAGGAAAAGAGAAAAGCTTGTTTATATGACATTAAAATATTCAAATGCAAAGTGAAACTGTTCTTGTACATTGAGATACATTTGAGTGAGAAGAGTATTTTCATGTGCATTCATGGAATTGTGCTTGTTTTGTCTAGAAATGCGTATTCAGAATGTTGACAAAATTTTGTTTTTAATCTAAGTATGTGTGTATTGTATGGACACAACTAGGATTAATGTTCTATGATGATGGTTCACCTTTGGCATTACATATTTGATATTTGAGTAATTCCGCATATGCTAATGACAAATGCTCCCTTTACATATTTCATAACACCAAATTCCAAACTAAGTCTCTAAGTTGTCCATGCTCTTTCTCTATATAATTATAGCATGAACCATATTGTTTCATTTTTCATAAATTATGTATCCATAGGCCATCAGGTCCTAGTTCAGGGGCAAATATTAAAAGGAATTAATTTTTGTTCTTAGTGTATTTAGAAGAAATAATATTCCCTTATAATAAAACTATTTACTCATTAACCACATAAAATAACATTATAAAAACTCCAACTTTATTGGCTGCAGTATTTTTTTACATCTATGTGTAATCTTTAGAAATTAACAAATTCTTCTTAGTTATTTTATATACGGTAAAATCAGGCATTGTGCACAGACAATTGACATATTATATTCAGGCTGTCAAAAGGTACATTTTATTCACTATGGTACATAGCTTTTTCTATGACAATGATTTTTTTTTTTAGTTTCCTTGTTTCTATCTGCAAAAGCAGCAATTTATATTTTCTAAAGAGTTGATTTTAGGGTTACAGTGATTTTCTTTTGTTTCCAATTGAAACTTTTGAAAAAATCTTTAACATTTCTGCAGATGACATTGGAAACTAAAAAAGCAATCTTTATATGTAGTCCAAACTGCTTTAACTTTCTCATTACCTTGAACAGGCTTTCACTTCAAAACTTCACCATATACTTATTTCTATCAAGTCATAAAGGTGGAGAGCAGATGCTGTGGGAAGTGTGAATAAGGTCACATATTGGGTAAATCACTTACAGAGAAATGGGTAATCATTCCTTTCAAGGAGGTCATATTCCCTGGTAGAAAAAGGAGGCTTTGGCAAGAATTCTTGTTGTTGTTTTTTAAGCGAATTTTAGTACTGTTTAAGGTATGTTTCATGACTGAGAAAACTCAACCCTTTTAGAAACTGTTTCATATGTGACTATAACTAACCCACAAATATAAGTTAGTTGGTAAAGATTTTGAAGTATTTTGTACAATATCAGGTTGTATCATTTGCTTTTTCACTATCTTGTGTTTTGACATCAAATAATGCAGCTTAATGATTGTTTGATATCTTAAAGTTTTTTGTTTTCTGGACCAGCAGCTTTCAGGAACCTACTTAACTTTACCTTTTCGTATTGAAAATGACAAGACCTTTTCTGTGTAAAAATATATGACCTAAAATATTTTAAGTGTATAGTTTTCAAAGGACTGTTAACTAAACAATCTGAAGGCGTGCAAATAAAGTATCATTTAGATTAGAAAAGTTGGGGATGCCAGGATGGCTCAGCATGTTGAGCACTTCCTTTGCAGTGCCAGGGTCTGAGGATGGAATCCCAGCCACAGTTCGTGCAGATCCACATGCTGAACTGGGCTGTGTCCCCAATTCAGTTCTTGCTAGGGCCCATGTGGGAGGCTCCCAGCCCAGTTCCTGCCCTGTGGAGTGAAACCATACTGAAAACTAATGATGTACAACTATGGAGACTGCTCTGGGCATTCCCCCTTGTCTATGAGTCTCTGTCTCTGTCAAAAAACAAAACAAAACAAAAAACAACAACAAAAACAAAACAAAAATAAACCTTTAAAAAAGGAAAGAAAAGTTAATTTTCAGCAAAGTATAATGAAAAAATAAAGTTTTTTATTAAAGTTATCATGGTGAGATTTTATTCCTGTTTACAAATAAAGTCCCATCCCATCACCCCCCTATAAGTGGTTAGTTGACTGGCTCATCTATTGCTGCATGACTCTCTCATCATTTTATAACAACGTAAATATTTCACATGGAAGCTGAAGATAATTGGTTCTAAGGCAGAAATGTAGGAAAAGGTTCTATTTTTAGTGATTGATTTGAAAAATGCAGATTCTCTTTCAAATGCTATGTTTTCTTGTCCTCTGAGAAGCTAGCTACTGCAGTGATGCTGAGCTACCCAATGACTCCTGGGCTACAACAATGTGTTAAAAGTATGGGGTGGACTCTGTACATTTGGTCTGACTTTTTTATAGCATGGATTACATGTATGTGTTATGGTATGTGTGCATTTGTAAATGTGTTGTGTATATATATATTCCTCTTTAGTTTTTAGATTTGTTTTAGTTCTTAATTATAATATATTCAGACTTGAATTAAATAGCAGATTATTGGATGTGTTTCCACGTGGCTCTGCTCCAGGAATGATGCATATTTACTAGTAAAGCACTCAGTGAATAAGAATAGTATCAAGTTTGGGGATGGGCATGTGTTTTTCAGAATTTCCAGAATATTTTTTTTGAAGATTAATTTTATTGTTTGAGAGAAGGTGAGAGACAGAGAAGGGAGAGGGCCCAGAACAGTCTCCATAGTTCTACATCATTAGTTGGGACATGGTTTCATTCCACATAGGTGGATGTGGGGTCATGTGGGTGAGAATCAAACTGGGGGCCTCCTGCATGGGAAGCGAGAACCTTCACTGCCATCTCAGTGGTTATCAGCTGCATTGCATGCAGTTGGGCATATGGGTTTGCATGGGCCAGGGCTGGGATGTGATCCTCGGGCCTCACAATTGTAAGGCAAGCACTCAACTTGTTGAGCTATCCCAGCATTCCAAAAATTTCTGAGTTTCTTTATTGACAACCATATTTTAAAATTTAAAAGGACAAGTTAGTGTTATCAGTTTTCAGATAAAATTTTTGCAGTGTGCATCAAATATTTTTTCATCATCAATAATGAACCTGTGTATCCTGACAGCAATATAGAGAAAACCAGTGATGCTATTACTTTATCAATAGTTTGACATTTGTGGACAAAAAGTGATAGATAATGTACAAAATAATTTATATTAGAAGTACCCAAAACTCAAGGCAAGTCATACAGTTTAAAGGAATATTTGTATAGGTTGTAACATACTGTGATAAAGGGAGTGATGTTTTATTATTCCTGATGATTATTATGCTGGCAAATTACTATGGAGACATCTCTGGGCCCTCACCGCTTCTATCTCTCACTCATCTTCTCTCAAACAATAAAATAAATCTTTAAAAAAAAACAACAAGGATGTTACTTGTGGCCTTATCATACATATCCTTTGTTATGTTGAGGTATGTTCCTTCTGCACCTACTTTCTTGGGAATTTTTATCATATATGAATGTTGAATTTTGTTACATGCTTTTTCTGCATGTATTAAGAGAATATAATTTGTATCCTTGATTTTGTTCGTATATGTATCATGTTGATTAATTTGCCAAGGCTGAACTATTCTTGCATCACTGGAATAAATCCTCCTTGATCATGGTTTCTGATCCTTTTAATGTGCTGTTGAATTTGGTGTGCTAATATTATGTGGAGGATTTTTTGTATCTATGTTCATCAGAGATATTGACCTGTAATGGTCTTCTTTTTTGTCTTATTCTTGTCTGGTTTTGGTATCAGGCTAATACTGGCCTTGTAAAAATGAGTTTAAAAGCATTACATTTAAAATTTTTTGGAAGAATATGAGAACGATAGGCATTAAATCTTTAAATGTTTAGTAGAATTCACTAGTAAAGCCATCTAGTCTTGGGCTGTTTTTGTTGTTGTTTTTGTTGGGAGTTTTTTTGATTACTCATTCAATTTTCTTACTAGAAATAGGTCTATTCATATTTACTATTTAGCTATGATTTAGTCTTGGAAGATGGTATATATCTGGAAAGTTATTTATTTCTTCTAGGTTGTCCAATTAGTTGGCATATAATTGTTCATAGTAGTCTTTTATAACCCTTTGTATATCTGTGGTTTCAGTAATGTCCCTTCTCTTTCTTGGTGAATCTAGTTAACAGTTTATCAATTTTGTTTATCTTTTCAAAGAACCAGATCTTAATCTCATTGATCTTTTCTATTAATTTTAAGTGTTATATTTTTACTTTATTTCCTTCCTCCTACTAATTTTTGGCTTCTTATTTTTTTTTTCTTTTTAGTATAAAATTAGATTGCTTATTTAAGATATTTCTTGATTCTTGAGATAGGCCTGTATTGCAATTAATTTCCTTGTTAGATCTCCTTTTGCTCCATCCCATAGATTATGGTATGTTGTTGCATTTATGTTTTTATTTTCCGATTTCTTTTTTTTTTTTTAAGTTTTATTTATTTATTTATTTATTTGAGAGAGAGAGAGAGAGAGAGAGAGAGAGAGAGAGAGAGAGCTGAACTGGGGGAACTCCCAAGTTCAGCATATGGTTCCACAGGGACCAGGGCCGGGATTCGATCCTTGGTCCCCGGCGCTGCAAAGTGAGCGCTTAACCCACTGAGCCATCCCGGCTTCCCTCTGATTTATTCTTTGATTGCTTTGTTTAACCTGTAGTTGTTCAGTAGTATGTTGTTTAATCTCCACATGTTTTTTTCCAGTTTACTTCTTATAATTGATTTCTAGTTTCATACTATTTTGGTCAGAAAAGTGCTTTATATGATTTCTGTATTCTTATTTATTGAGATTTATTTTTTGTTCTAACAGGTGATGTATCCTAGAGAGTGTTCCATGTACACTTAACAAGAATGTGTATTCTGTTGCTTTTGGAGGAAATATTCTGTATTTATCTATTAAATATATATTATATAATCCATTTAAGGCAAATGTCCCCTTACTGATTTTCTATATGACTAATCTATCCATTGATATAAGTAGGGTATTAAACTTTCTTACTATAATCATATTTCCATCTATTCCTCCCTTTAGGTATGTTTATACTTGCTTTATATATTTAGGTACTCCTATGTTGGGTGTATAATATTTACATATGTTGTATCCTCTTGTTGGATTAACCTGTTTATCATTATGTAATGCCCTTCTTTGTCTTAAACTAAATTTCAATAGAATTCCTAAGCTATTCTTTTATTTATTCTCCTCCTCACATTGTAGGTTATTGATGTTATAGTTTACATAATTTTTAATATTGTGTAACTAACAAACATTATTGCAGTTTTGGTTATTTATTATCATTGTTTTTTAACTTTAGAGTTGTAAGTGAATTACACACCTCATTATCATATTGCAGAGTTCAGTTTTAATTATACACTTACCGTTACTGGTAAGTTTTATACCACCTTCTTATATTTTTTGATGTTAATTAGCATCATTTTATTTCCACGCAAAGAACTCCCTTTGGCATTTCTTATAGGCAATTTTAGTGGTGAATCATTCCCTTAGCTTTTGTTTGTTCATAAAGTCATTATTCTGCCTTCATTTCTGACAGACAGCTTTGCCAGGTATAGTGTTTGTGGTTGAAGGGTATGTTTTGCTTCTTATAATACTTTGAATATGTCATCTTATTTTCTTCTGGACTAAAAAGTTTCTGTTGAGCAAACCATCAATATTCTTATGGAGGTTCCCTTGTTTGTACCTGCTCTCTTTCCTCTTGTTGGCAAGGCAACTTCTTGAGCTGAGTTCTGGAGGAGGGGGGTGGTGTGTGTGTGTGTGTGTGTGTGTGTGTGTGTGTGTGTGACCTAAATGAAGCTATACAAAGGGTTTAGTGCAGCAGTGTCCAACCTTTTGGCTTCCCTGGGCCAAAGGAATAAGAATTTCCTTGGGCCACACATAAAATACACTAACACTAATGATAGCTGATGAGTTAAAAAAAAATTGCAAAATATCTTATATTGTTTTAAGAATTTGTGTTGGGCCACATTCAAAATTATTCTGGAAAGCAGGTTGGACATACCTGGCTTAGTGTTTACCTTGATTTAATAACTTGGAGAAGGAAAGTGATGCCACCAGAGAATCCTTTGTATCCAACTGCTTCTTCAATATCTCTACTCAGGTGTCTCAAAAGCACCTTCAAGGCAACAGGTCCAAATGTTAGCTGCTGAAATTTCCTTTTAACCTTCCCTTTTCCAGTATACCTCAGTTTATAATGAACATCATTAACCATTTGCACAATTAAAAAATCTGAGAGTAAACTTCACATATCCTGTTGCTTCACTTTCTTTTTCCCACCTGCTCCCCACCCCCACCATCATATTTATCACTGTGTCCTGCTAATTTTGCCATCTGGAATCTGACTTCTCTGTGTATCTTTCACTTGAATCCAATTTCAAGCCACCTTATTCTTAAATCTGGACTGTAAATGTACCCTGCTGAGTTTCCATGCAACCACTCTTCCTCAACACCTTCCAATTCATTTTTACACTGTATATAAAAATGGATTTCAAGCCCTAAGTCTCATCCTGTTACTTCCAGGATTAAAAATCTTTAGTGTCTTCTTAGTCACCTATATCTTTGTTTCCATTTCTTGCCATTCTCTCTAAATTTATCTATCCCAACAATACTCATCTTTCACGTTCCACTTCTGGGACTGCACATGTTGTCTTCATGCCTGCCACACCATCTCTAGTCAGCACTCTCACTTAGTTAATTTTTACTCATTATTTAGATTATAGCTCAAATGACATTCTTCAGGAAAATTTTCTTATGTACATGATCAAATTCTCCTGTTTATACCTCTTAAGTTTTATATTTTTCTTAATACTTATACTTGTGTGCTCCATGATAAACTGATGTGTGTGTGTTTTTCATCATTGTGTTTTTAAATAGAATAGGCATAATACATAGAAGATACTCACAAAGTACTTGAATAACAACTAAAGAAATGATTACATGAAGCAACATCATAGCAACCTAGATAGCTATTGTAAAGTATTAGGTATTAGTGTTGAAATGTGATAAGAACCTAAAGAGCATGACCTTGTGGACTTCTACATTTATTCTTTTTTAACTGCATATGCTTTGAATTTGCATAGTTTCTAAATCAGAGGATGATTTTTTTTTAACTACTAAAGTTGAGAATTCAGCTTCCTATGATGTGAAAATTAAGCTGTGCTCCCTTTGCTTAGCATCATCACCAAACTACAAAATCTGAAATGAAACACACAACTTTGTAGATGATGCATGAGGATCTTCAGCTTGCTTATCCATAGCTTTAATGCCTCTATAGAAATTCTGAGAGTAAAAGCATTTCTTGCATTTATAATATAAGCAACTGACACAAAAATACACAGAAAGCACAGAGGAAAAACATTCCATCTTTGTATAACTCATAGTTACACCTACAGTTTATATAACAGTCAGGCAGAATTTTTAATCACTTATTCCAAGTTTATAATTTTTTCCTCTTGAATATCTGATGATTGTGAATCAATAATTACTAATTAACCTAACTTCTAAAATAGAATCTTCATATTATAAACTCTTCAGAGTCCTGAAGTTTTAGGACAGTTGTACCAATAAACAAAAGATAACAACTAAAAGAAGCTTGTTTATGCAAAAGAGGAATGACATTTTGAACCAATAAAATGCTAAATACAATGAAAAAAATATGTTGATCCTATTCTTTGCTTCCAGGTTCCTGGAATATCAGTCATCAAATAGTTATGTCATACATATTTTTCATTGGATGAAGTCAATGGAATTATTCAAAGAATTGGGTGTCTTCAGAAATCCCAGGTGTTGCAGTGAGGTGAAAAGTTCATCACTGTCAAAATACAGTGGAGCATCCGAGGCCTGAGCTTCAATACTATTTTGGTATCACTCTGATGTCAAGTACAAAGAGCTTAAGAATTTTCACTTTATTTTCTTTCCCATGTCTCCTCCATCTTGGCTTCATTCAGTAAGATGCAAGGAATTGAAAAGAATAGGTCGCAAGTAGCTTAATGGCATCTTTTTGTTCCACATTTGGGTCTTTCTCTAACTGTTGGTATCACTTTATTTGTTTGTGTACATAACTCTTACAGGGAATATAATTATTTTGTAGAACAAAGTACTATGCTACTGGTGGGACTGTATGTATGTGGGTATGTTTGTCAGAGCAACCCTGGGCCTAACGGCCAAGTTTCTGTTATGGAAAGATGCCAACTGTAGGTTATGCTTTGTAAAAACAGGTATAGACAGGTAATTAAAGACAGACTCATTTCTGGGATTGAGCTTGGAGGAAGCAAGAAGGATAGGTAGATATTAAAGCCTAAAGTTAACTCTTACAAATTTATGTAAAATAGAACCAAGCGATAAACAAGGCATATGTGTTGATTATTTAAGGGCTCCACCAGAATTTATTTCAATGAAAAGTTCCCTCCTTTGGTGGAGCCACCATCACCTTATGAGTAATTATATAGTAATAAGTGGACACTGTATCAGAAATTTCCAGTTTGTGTAAGGTATTTTCAAAGTCAATTTTGTAAAATATCTCAGGGTTATTCACAAATAACTACATTTAGTGATATTTACCCATAGTCATAATTAACTATTGGGCTTTCATTCTTCTTTATAAGTTAAATAATAAAGTTCCATGTAATATTGTGAACTTTTCCCTCATAGCTAAGAGCACATTCTCTTGATTTCTTAGTATGAGGAATGATGTTTTGAAGATATGTTATACGTTACTTATTCAAAGAAAGA
>PVKE010052450.1:0-10333 GCA_004027555.1 Craseonycteris thonglongyai
ATCATATTAGTGTCCAAACTCACTGTCTTTTTCCTGCAATCAGCAATCCACAATGCCAGTGCAGCTTCCATTTTCACAATTCTGTTATTACGCGGAGTTACCACACGTTTCGCTTCTTTATTGAAGGTGATTGAAGCAGTTTTGTGGATGTTTGCTTCCTCTTTCTTGATGGACCGCACTGTAGATTCATTCACCCCGTAATGGCGTGCCACAGATGCATAACTTCTGCCCTCTTTGATCATATCTAAAAGTTTCACTTTTTCGCTGATGGTCATCATCTTCTTCCTCTTGGGCGCCCCGGAGGAAGCTTTCGCAGGGGCACAGCGCTTAGGCAGCATTATAAGGGCTTAATTAATAAAAAAAGTGATCGCTTAAACAAAACAAGTTATCGCCAACACAACACTAAAATACGGTATGCGACACAGTCAACATCATGGACAAGACTGGCGAGATACAACAAGAGAAGATGCTAGGTGAGGCTGCGATGATACACAATCAACTCACAGGGATAAATCCACTCGTCCTCTCATTGGTCGATGTCGCCCCGGAAACCAATCACGCGCCTTTATGAGAGCCCGTGGGATGGACTCTGAGTCAACTCATGTCTTTGTTTGACATGCAGGGATCCTTCTCTCTCGTGCATCCACATGAAACAACGCTCCTTTCCGCAATGTGGCTGCCGACATGGTTGTATTTTTTCATTTTTATTTTTTGACGAATATTTTGGGGAAACCCGCAAAGCACCGAAGCAGCAAAACATGAAGCGCGAAGTGGCGAGGGAACACTGTAGTTTCATTCTATACAGGTGGATGTGAGGCCGCGCAGGGTGGAACCAGGCTGGGGGCCTCCTGCATGGGAAGTATGGTCCAGGTAGGAACCAAACTGAGGGTCTTCCACAAGGGAGGCACACCTCATTTCAGCATATGGATTTGCACAGGCAGGGGCTGGGGCCTCGATTGGGATTTGATCCCTGGACCCTGTGGCCACAAAGAGAGGACTTAACACACTGAGCCATCTCAGCATTCCCTATGTATTGATTTTTTTATGTTTTATATAAATGGGTATTTTATTTATTTATTAATTATTGTCTTGAGAGAAGGTGTGTGAGAGAGAGAAGGAGGGAGGGTCCAGAGCAGTCTCCATAGCTGTACATCATTATTTGTGACATAGTTTCATTCCACACAGGTGGATATGGGGCTATGCAGGGTGTGAACCCAATTGGGGGCCTCCTGCCTGTGGGAGGCAAGAACCTTTGCTGCCATCCCAGCGATTACCAGCTGTGCTGCAGTTCAGCATATTAGCTTTCACAGGCCAGAGCTGGGATTCAATCCCCAGACCATGCAGTTGCAAGGCAAGCGCTCAATCTGCTGAGCTATGCTAGCATCCCTTATTTTTTCATTCTTGCTGACATAATAAAATCCATTTGAATTTTTTATTTTGACCTGGTACTATATTCAGTAATCTTGCTAAGAGTCACTTACTAATTCTAATAATTTAATGGCAAATTCTTTTGGATTTTCTACATATTCAATTATATCATCTGTGGAAAGTAACTTTTATTCTGTCACAGTTCGTATATTTATTCTTCATTTAGTATACTGGCTCGGACAACCAATATGAAGATGAACAGCAGTGAGTATAATGGACATTCTTGTCTTCTATATCATTACAGAGGGAAAGTTTTCAACATTTCGCTATTAAATATGATAACCTGTTATAGGTTAGTGTTCTTTTTCAAAAAAAAGAAAAAAGATATTAGTATTTATCAAACTAACAAAGTTAACTTCAATTCTCAATTTCAGAGATTTAATCCTGAATGGCTATTGAAATTTATCAAATTTTTTTTGCATCTGTTTTGATTATCACATTACTTTCTCCTTTATTATGTTGTACTTCATTTAAATTAATTGATTTTCAATTTAACCTGTACTACTGAAATAAAGACAACTTGATTATTACATGATAGCTTTATTATATATTGCTACATTTAATTTGCTAATATTTTGTTTGATATTTTTGCTCATGAATGAAGTTAAGTTGTATAAATTTTTATTCTCATAATAGCCTTATCAGGTTTTGATTTTTTTATTGTTAAATTTATTGGGGTGACATTGGTTAACAATTACATAGTTTCCAGTTGCACAATTCTACATTACATTGTCTATGCATTGCATTATGTGCTCAACACCGAGAATCAGCTCTTCTTCCATTTCCATATATTTGATTTTAAGATTAAGCCAGGCTCAAAAAATGAATTGGAAACTATTTTCTAGAAGAGCATTTCTTAAGTTAGTTTTAGTATTTTGAATATTTTTTAGGAATTTCTCCATTTAATTTAAACCTAAAGTTTTAGACATCATGTTTATAAAATCCTACAGTTATCTCTTTAATGTAGCAGGACCTATAGTAATAATGTTCCTTTTTTCATTCCTGATATTGACTATTTTTGCCTTCTTTTTCTCATTTTATTTTTCAAAGTCAGTCTCACTAGGTATATATCAATTTTACTAATCTTTTTATAGAACCAATTTCTGCCTTTGCTGATTCTTTCTATTGTGCTATTTGTTTTCTATTCCATTAATTTCTTTTCCCTTTCCCTATTTGTTTTGTGTATAATTTGCTGTTATTTTGCCTAAATTCTTGAGGGTGGATGCTTAAATTAGATTTTTAGTCTTTCTTCTTCTTTGAACAGATAATAAAATTTCCACTAAAGCAAGTATTTAAGTGCATCCCACAAATTTTGATAAGTCATATTTTCATCAATGACTGGTTAAAAATATTTTCTGATTTCCACTGTGATTCATCTTTGACCCATGGCTTATTTTAAAATTGCATTTTTAAGTCAGGAAACATCTAGGAATTTTAAAATTATATCCATTCTTGTGGGTGTGCAGTGGCTTTGACTAGCCTGTCTTTAATGAGTAATGATGTTGAGCATTTTAAAATCTATTTCTTAGCCTATTTATTATATGTTTTTGGTAAAATGTCTCTTCAAATCTTTTTCCCACTTTTAATGTTTTTCTTAAATTATGGATTTATAAGAGTTCTTTATATATTCTGTGTAAAAACCCCTTCTCAAATATATTTTGTAAATATTTTGATTGTTTTTTTACTTTTTTCCCTTTAATTTATTGCAATTTTAATATCAATTTGCTGAACGAAAGTTCTGGTGACATCTATGATGTGCCATGAAATTCTTATATGAAGAGGTAGTTTTGGAGGCAAAAAATAGTGGTCTAGCTGCTTAGCTGCCAACACTTCCAGAAAATCCCTTTATGCTATATTTATGTAAGCTTTTATGTCCAGCGAATAAAGGAACAAAGTAAAGTAGCATATTTCTTGTATTGCTAATTGTCATACTTTATATGCATTCATATACTTCTTTTGAGAGACATCTGCTACAGTGATTTCTATACAATATGGTACAAAGAATAAAATGTATTTTAAATGAAGCCCCAAATTGTAACATTCACTACTCTTTTTATTTTCTTAATGGTATACTTCAAAACTCAAAAGTTTATGATTTTGATGAATTCCAAATGCCTTTGGGTATCATGTATAAGAAATCAATACCTCATTCAAAGTTGCTAAGATTTACTCCTGTGTTTTCTTTTGAGAAATTTATAGTTTTAGCTCTTACATTTATGTCTGTGATCCACTGTGAGTTAATTTTTGTGTGTGAATGAATGATATATGGAAAGGATCTAAATTCATTCTTTAGCATGTGGATACCCAGTTATTTCAGCAATATATGATGAAAAGACTATTCTTTTCCTATTGAATTATCTTTGTGTCTTTGTCAAAAATTAACCAGTCATAGATGTATTTATTTCTGTTCTATCAAATCTATTCCCTTAATATATGTCTCTCTTGTGCCACTACCACACTGTCTTGATTTGTGTAGCTTTGTGGTAACTTTTGAAACTGGGAAGTTTGTAGCTATCTTTGTTTTGATTTTTCAAGATTGTTTTGGCTGCTGTGGGTTTCTTGTATCTCAGTATGAATTTTAGGTTTAGCTTATCAATTGCTGCAAAACAAAGTGAGTTGGGTTTTTAATTGGCATTGCATTAAATTTATAAATTAATTTAGGAAGTATTGCCATATTTACAATATTAAGTCTCCTGATCCATGACCATGGGGTATTTTTCCATTTACTTAGGTCTCCTTTAATTTCTTTCAACAGTATTTTGCAGCTGTCAATGTACAAGTATTATGCTTCTTTTGTTAAATTTATTTCATATATTTTATTATTTTTTATTCTGTTATAAGGGGAATTGTTTTCTTAATATTATTGTTGAATGTTTATTGTTAGTATATGGAAATACAATTGATTCTTGTATACTGATCTTGTATACAAGATTCTGACTTGTTTATTAGTTTCAATAGTATTTAGTAAATTTCTTAGGATTTCCTATTCAAAGGATCATGTCATCTACAAATAGAGATTGGTTTACTATTCCTTTCAAATCTGGATTTTTTTTACTTCTTTTACTTGTCAGTTACCCTAGATAGTACTTACAATACAATGTTGAATAAAAATGATGAGATTAGATATTTATGTTCTGTTTCTGATCTTAAGGGGTAAGCATTTAGCTTGTCATCATTTACTATTATATTAGCTGTAAGTTTGTAATAGCTGTCCTTTATCAGATTGAGGAATTTCACTTTTATTCCTAGTTTGTTGAGTATTTTTATCATAAAAGTGTTGGATTTTGACATCTATTGAGATACTCATGTATTTGTTCTTTATTCTATTAATATTAGGCTGACCAGACATACTGTTTTAAACAGAACAGAAAACAATGGTACTGTCCTGTTTCATATAGTACAGATGGTCAGACTACTGACACCTTGAATTTAGTCTGGTGAGACTAGGTTGACCATATGTACCATTTGAACCAGGACAGTACCATTGTTTTCTGTCCATTTAAAATGGTACATCTGGTTCATTGCATTGATTAATTTTTATATGTTAAACCAAACTTGCATTTCTGGATAAATCCCACTTAAAGGGTTATGGTACATAACCCTTTTTATATATTGCTAGATTAACTTTTCTATTATTTCATGGAGAATTTTTACATTTTTATGATAAAGCTTATTGGTCTTTAGTTTTCTCTTCTTGTGATTTCTTTCTATTTATGTTGTCAAGATATTAGCTGACCTCGTAGATGGAGCTGAGAAGTGAGTGTCTAGGAATTTTTCATTTCATTGGGTATTTAGTTTTTTAGCTTACACTTGTTCATATGTTTTTTATAATTCTTTCCATTTTCTGTAGGATTAATTATAATACATCTTTTTCATTCCTGAATTTAAATATTTGGGTCTTCTTTACTTTTATCTTGGTCAGTGTAGCTAGATTTGTCAATTGTGTTGATCTTTTCAAATAATCAACTTTTGGTTTATAATTTCCATCAAATTTGGAAATTTTATAGCCATTATTCCTTCAAACATTTTTTTCTTCTCTCTGCTCCCCAGCTGGGACTCTAATAATATGTATATTAGAACACTTAATATGGTCCAAGAGGTCACTGAGGCATCTATTTTATTTTTGGTCTTATTTCTCTGTACTTTATTTTTAATACATTCTATAGGTATATCTTCAAATTCACTCATTTTTTTCTTTTATGATGTTTAATCTGTTGTTAAACTCATCTAGTGGATT
The DNA here is from genome assembly GCA_004027555.1 of Craseonycteris thonglongyai. Classification (NCBI taxonomy): domain Eukaryota; kingdom Metazoa; phylum Chordata; class Mammalia; order Chiroptera; family Craseonycteridae; genus Craseonycteris; species Craseonycteris thonglongyai. The sequence goes on from PVKE010052450.1 coordinate 5,666, forward strand.
TTTAATTTCAGATATTTTATTTTTCAGTTCTAGAAATGCCATACCCACACTCACCCATGACCACCACAAATAAATGAGCAGATGGAACAAATAGAAAACAAATAGCAGTATGGTAGTTCAAACTCTTATCTACCAATAAGGAATGAAGAAAGCTAGCCTATTAGCCTTATGTTGAATGTCTGAATTCAAATTCAAATTGAAATCAAATACATTGTGAATGTTTCAATTTTTTCACTTTATTGATAGGACAATTAAAGTTAATGACGTTTTTGAACGATAGACAACTGCTTCAGGGCTTAGCCAAGTCTAGGACCGGGGCTCTTTTCACTAACACTTCTTCCATCAATTTCACCCTTCACACTTTAGGAAGGTCCTGCTCATGCTCCTGACCTTGTTTATTGTGCTGCACTTGTTCTGTGAAGATAGCATTTACCCCTACTTTTCTTTGAAGGAGAATCTTGGGAGATACTTGAATACTTGTTTCTAAGAACCTCTGTGTTTCTGCAGCTGACTCTATACCAACCTTAAGTTTTAAAAATTATAGGAAGAGGGGAAGCTGGGATGGCTCAGTGGGTTAAGAGCTCACTTTGCAGCCCCAAGGACCAGGTCTCGAATCCTGGCCCCGGCCTGTGCAGACCCATATGCTGAACTGGGGAGTCTTTTCCCACTGCAGGCTACACATAGGTAGCCACAAGAGGAATTGCCTTATGTTTGGGAATTCCCATTCTGACTTTGTCACTTCAACAATAAAGAGTTCAGAGAGGTTTTATCACCCCAAAGAGCCCTGGGATTATTGGCAATTTATTCTTTAATGAGTCTTATTTTGAGAATGAATGGCAAGGTTGGGTGGCCATTCTGCATGTAAGTTTTTACAGTGAACCCTTTAGAGTATGAACAGTAAAATTGATTCATTTGGCTCCCAAAATGTTCTTCTTATTTTTTTTAATTTTTTAATTTTTGGTAAGATAGTTATCTTAAAGTATGTATTGTGGATGTTATAAAAGATATAGGCATGTGAGGAAGGAAATTGAAAATATCCAAACAACTCATTAGATAGTGAAAATTAAAACTTAGGGATGAGAAGGGAAATAATAGTTTCTCTTCACACAGCTGTTACATACAGGGAAACTGATGACAAAAAGTGAGAATAGAAAAGACAAGACACTGATTCAATTACAGAACAAAGTCTTAGATTTACAGCTTTTAACATATTTAAAAGTTGGCTGGTCATCAAATACTTTTTCCTGAATGTGACATAGAGGAAAATTAATTTGGTTTTTAGTTCATTAAATTGCTCTGTAGCCAGCAGTTCACAGAGAGGCACACTATTGTGAAAGTACACTCAGTTTTTTCCAGTCCAGTCATACCAGTTGAGCCCACTGAATGGATAAGACAACCAGATTCACTTGCTTGGGGTCTACCTGATGGTCATGGAGGTTCCCAGATCACTAATTTAATCACTAGGTGGGTATCTGGTTAAAAATCATTCCCAAAAGATACATGTTCTTCAAACACAGAATTTGCAAGGTCTTTAAGGAGCTCCTTTTAGGAGCTCTAACATCTCTTTTGCCAGTCCTTCATAGGAGTCGCCTCTACAGAGACTTGATCTCCCAAAGTTTCTGCTTTCCTCAAAGTTGTCAAATGAACTTATGGCTTTTCAATGTTTTAAATCAGGTGAGGCAATGCAGTATTCATACCAACTGGACTAGCCAAGGTACAGCCAGTGCTGCATCTCCCACTGACTACACCCCCTCCCCACCTGCTTTTAGCTTTGGTGTATTAGTTTATTAGGGGTGAGCTAACAAAGCACCACAGACCAGGTGGCTTAAACAGCAGAGCTTTATTGTCTCAGAGTTTTAGAGGCTAGAAGTCTGACTGACATCAAGGTGTCAGCAAGTCTGGTTCTTTTTGAGGCTGTAAGGGAGGATCTGTTGCAATCCTCCTGCTTAGCTTCTGGGAGTTTGCTGGCATCTTGCATGTTCCTTGGCTTGTAGAAGCATCACCCTGATCTCTACCTTCCTGTTCCTGTGGTGTTCTCCCTTTGTGTGTGCCAATGTCCAAATTTCTTCTTCTTATAAGGACACCAGTTATATTGGACCAGGGCCCACCCTACTCCAGTATGACCTCACCTTCACTATTTACATCTGCAACAACTTTTTTTTCCAAGTAAGATTGCATTCTGAGGTAGGGGGAGCTTAGGATGTGAACTTTGGTGGGGACACATTCTACCCATAAGCCTTTGCCAGGGCAGCTATAGAGGACAGTTAATCCAGGGCAAGGTCAGTCCCATTACTAAGGTATGACCTCTCTGGCGTCTCAGCTGAATGAGCTGTATGATCCCTGAGGACTTTCTCCTCTGGCTGGTCAAAGCTTGCCTGTCCCCTCAATCTGTGTGAGTGCTGGGAATTGCTCAGCTTTCAGCTCTTGGATTGTCCTTTGTCCAGCCTTTGCGGAGTTTCATTCTCGGCATGTGCAGCCCATTCAGGGAAGAGACTGGATTTCTGATCTCTTTCCCACATAGCTCTCTCCTCTCCAGAACTCTGCCCTGCAAATTCCAGCGTCATCAGTCTCCTTGAATTCTGAATTCCGTTTCTTTAACTCAGCAAGGCTGCTATCTGTGTCTAAATTTCTTTTCTCTGCCCTGGCAATCCAGAAATCACCTTCAGTCAGGAAACCAACGTGATCAAAGATCTCAGTCCTGTGCTGCCTGTAGTTAAATGTCTGAATGTAATTGTTCCTTATCTTTGTTTCAGTTTTGTAGTTAAGATTGGTCCTTCTTACACCATTATAATGAGGTAGGGAGGTGGGGGGGGGGGGACAGTCAGACATTCAGAATTATCTTTTTAAGACTTTTATTTTTAATACTGAGCTGTTGGGATGCTGGGATAGCTCAGTAGTTCAGCGCTTGCCTCGCAATCACGAGGTCCAGGGTTCAATTCCCTGAAAAAACCCATATGCTTAAATGAGGCACAACTGGTAACCTGGATGCCACTGTGATGAAGGTTCTCGCCTCCCATGCAGGAGGCTGCTAGTTCCTTTCCTGCCCCATGTGGCCCCACATCCACCTGTGTGGGTTGAAACTATGTCACAACTAATGATGCACAACTATGGAGCCTGCTCTGGACCCTCCCTCCTCCTCTCTCTCTCTCTCTCTTTCTCTCTCTCTCTCCCCTCACCTTCTCTAAAACAATAAAATAAATCTTAAGCAAACAAAAACAACCATTTGCCAGTCTCTTCTAAAAAAATAAAACTGAGCTGTAAAGACGTTTGTGGTTCATGTAAAATTCACCACTTCTCGGTGTCTTTGGTGCACTGAACACTGGAATATTCTCCTTGTGCATCCTGGCATAGCTAAAAGCACAGCCGGCACAGCCACCTTCCGAGAGATTCACAACTCACTGTGCTGTCCCCCTCCGGGCTTGTCCCAGCCACAGCCTGTCTGTGTCTGAGTGAGCGGGAACCTGAGCCTAGCTAACTCTGTTGCCAGGCCCCACAGGGAAGACAAGGCCTGAGAGATGAGGGGCTGTGTCCCTCAGCTTCAAGCAGCCTCGCAGGGGCTTGGGAGTCTGCTTAGCCACATGGAGCTCACTTAGCTGACTGACTTTAAAGTCATGCCCCATAGGCTGAAAAAAAATACATTTACATTTCTGCCAAACATTTGAGTCCAGAAACACCAAATTCTCTTAGCCCGATTGTTGGAATTTCTGCAAATTCTTTACAATGGAGAGGAGGAGAGGCAACTTCTATTTGAGTGCATGTGTGCTAGGCGCCATACTAAGTGTGTTAGGGTCAGAGCAAGCTGGGTCTGATGTCTGGCTTCTCCACTCACTACTTATGTGGACTTTGGCAAGTCCCTCTGAGCTTTCTAATTCTGAAAATGTAGATATTTTTCTCACAGATGTATTGTGAGTAGTAAGTAGGAACATGTGTCTGCCCCCAAAGCCTTCCATGAGACTGGCTCATGGAAAAACAGATTGAGTTTGGAGTTGCAATAATGGTTACCAGAGGCCCTTACCCCAGCATCTGCTCCCCACCCTGTCCTGTGCTTTTTACCAACAAGCATGCATTTTTTAAGACCTTTTTTCCAGAATTTAAAAAATGGTATACATATCCCTATTAAATGATGCTAGAGGCAGGGAACTTGCAGGTCAATACTTGTTGTTGACATCATAGAAAGGGTTGGTTTACTAGCATGTTTGGTTTATTAGCTGAGGTTTACAAATGGTTACATTTGAATGAGGGTGGAGGTGAGGGTATGAAATGGGTCTTGTCTGGGGAAGGCAGGTTTACTGCATCTGCAGAATAGGTTTTTGAGGTGCAAGAGAGCTTTTTTTTTTTTTTTAATATTATTATATTTTATTGTTAAATTTAATGGGGTGACATTGGTTGGTAACAAACAGACAGTTTCCCAATGGACAACTCCACATCACATCACCCATGCATCGCATTATGTGCCCAGCTCCCAGAATCAGGTCCCCGTCCAACCCGATATATCTGGTGCCCACTCCCCCCTCCCCACACAACTCTCCTTCCCCCCTCCTCCTTTCTCCCTCCTCTCCAGGTAAACACCAAACCATTGAGTGTGTCCATAATGCTGGTGCCCTCTACCGCCTCCCCTCCCTCTCTCCCTCCCCCCTCCTCCCCTTCCCTCAGGCAATCACCAAGTTA